>AWOL01S0068559.1:4799-56060 GCA_000715115.1 Nicotiana otophora
TACCTACTAGGGATCCGACATGAGGCTGTGTTATTCTAAGTTTAAATCTTGGGTGTATTGTTCTAGACCTGGCTTACCCGAACGGACAACTCGAGCCGGGGGGGGCAGTGTACCGGGAATATAGAAGCTTCACCGGCTTTGCAACTTGTCCGAACCTCGTTCTAAAATTAAGATATGACTCTAACAGAAAAGAAGCCACGCGAAGCGCACGCTCCCCAGAAGATTTAGAAGACTTAGAGAGAAGGAGGGTTTCGTAGCAATTTATATACAGTTCAAACAATATCAAAGCGGTAAAAAGCGGCATTTAGCACATTAGGCTCAAACACGTAAAAATCAGATTATAAACAAAACCAAGTATCACAATTATTCTAAGCTCGAATTCTGAACCCTGAACCAGAGATTCTGGGTTCTTGTCCCCAGCAGAGTCGCCAGAGCTGTCACACCTCCTTTTCCCGAAGGGGGATAAGGGAGTTTTTCCAATTAAAGTGACATTAATCGAAATGGGATTATTTATTTATCAGAGTCTCCACTTGGAATAATTTATGGTGTCCCAAGTCACTGATTTATTTTAAAATCCCAAATAGAGGAAATTGACTCTTATTGATGGTCCGCGAACACAGAAGATCGGGTAAGAAATTTTGTTAACCCGGGAGAAGGTGTGAGGCACTTTCGAGTTCCGTGGTTTTAGCACGGTCGCTCAACTATTAATAATTGGCCCAATTATTTAACTTATTACATATTTAAAACCTATTGTGCTTTTTAGCCTTCTGACCGCTTTTAATTATTTATGGAGTTTGTTTGAACAAGTCGCGATGTCGCGCGCTCGTTTATTTTTGTACACGTCACAAATCACATCACGTGAAACGCACCCGCAATCTACAACGTGTTTATTTTTATTATTATTGTTTGAAGTTGAGGTCGAGTCACGTGAAATGCACACTCGAATTGGGGGTTACGTATCATGACTATACCACGGGAACCATACCCATAGTCATAATGATTTATTAATCACGCCTAAAGCAAACTACGATGTTCGAGTTATTTATCATATATTAATTTGAGATTATTGTAAGGCCATGGATTATGGAAGTTGTAGAAAAGAAGCAAATTGCTTGATGGAATAAACATGCTAGCATGTTCCTTCTCGTTATTAACCGAACCCAAAATCCAACTTCAATGTTTCTCAAAAAAAAAAAACAAATCAACCCACGGCTTAAAAATGCTCTTATTAAGAGTCGAAAAAACAAAAGCAAGGTAAAAATAATAACAGAAATTATCCAAAACTCGAATCATTTAATTTTGAGTTCTCTACCCCGAACAATTTGTCTCAAGAAACCAAAACCTCTCTTTTGCTTTTAAATCCAAACATTGTCATGGCTTAACCAAACAGATCGTAATCAATAAAAATCCAACCAATGCAGCCACATTTTCATAAACTAATTAATTCATGTATGCTCCCAAATAACGCATCAACGGAAACTTTAACATAAATAAACCAAATTAAGAAAGTTTTAGACAAACAACAGAATAATCACACGGCATTCATAATCATCGGAGATTAATAGAGAGGAAACTTATCAGAGAAAGAAATTGACCTCAAAGAGTGACAGCTTTTTGATTACAGTAGCCGTATATGAGTGGAAACCCGAACCGAAAAATTACGACGGAAACAGATACTCGAACTTAAGACCGTCATCGCACTGGTGATCCCGAACGGAAAACCTGCCGGCGACCTCGACTTCGAGCACAGAGCTTCAATGTAAGATTTCAGAGATAAAAATGGTGGCCTCCATTACTCGTCCGTTGCCCCTCTACTGTATCTGCGTGTGTATGTGGCTGAGTGTTGTTGGGTTGAGAGAATGAGAGGGTGGTGGCAGAAGCTTTTGGAATTTTTTCCTCTTTTTGAGGAAGATAGAGATACAGAAGGGAATCGGATCTTTGGGAGTGGGCAGCCGTTAGAATAATGAAGACCCCCTTTAGGTTTTGTGAAAATATGAGTTTTATATGGTTTGGGGAAAGAACCTTAGCCATTGGATGAAAGTAGATCGATGGCTATGATTAAAGAGGGGTTTTATGGGTGAGAAAATGTTTGTGCTAAAAGAGATTGGGAAGAATGGGCCTTTGTCTTACTGGGCCACTAAAATTCGAAATGAGCTCCCAATTGGCCCAAACTTAATTCTTTCTTATTGAACAAAAATAAAAATACTATCAAAATATACTAATTAATAAGAATAAACTATTAAAGTGATCTATATATTAAAATAAAAATATTTTTAATATTTATTAAGTGTTATAAATATTATAAAATACTAATAAGCTAATATATATATATATAAAAAAAACAAATAAGAAAAGAAACATTATAAAAATATTTTTGTTTTTTTAAAACTTATGTTTTAAAATTAAAACTAAAAGCTGACTGAAATCCTATTAAAATGGAAATAAATAAATATTTTTAAAATACTACTTTTAAAAGTTGCGCGGGTCAAAAATTACGTGCTTACAGTTAGTTTAGGTAGTTAATATTATTAGAAGTTAAGCAAGTAGTTAGCTAGTGAGTATATCGTGTATAAATAGAATAGGAGCTTGTACAACATATTTCAGTGAACAACAGAATCAGTTATTCTCTCACTGTGCCAACTCTCTTCTCAAAGCTTCTTCTCCCTCTTCCTTTTCTTGAGCTCCAGCCTCCATAGCCATGGAAGTTAATATGGTATCAGAGCTTGCATCGTCGATCTAAGCTCAATCTTCCGCTCATTCGATCTTTGTGTGCTTCATCCCCACAGAGAGATTCATACCCTTACTCAGGGAACTACGACTGTTGTTGTTTTCTTCTCTAATCTTAGAGATTTGTAGGATGAATTTGATGCACTCATGCCTTGCCCTGGGTGTCCATGTCCAGAATCTAAGAAGTATGTTGCTCACTTTGAATACCATAGACTTCTACAGTTCCTTATGGGCCTAAATGATTCTTACTCATAAGCTAGGAGTCTGATTATGATGATGTCGTCAATTCCTAACATCAACAAAGCCTACTCTTTACTTATGGATCTTGAGAGTCAGAGGAGCCTAGCAAAGTTTACACAAGTAGTACAGGTTGCAGAAGTTGCTGAAGGCACTGCAATGTTTAGCAACAGAGGTCCATAGCTGCAAGGGGAAATTCCAGGCCTCAGAAGAAGATTCTTCAGTATGAGTACTGCCATTGCAAAGGACATACAAAGGAGAACTGTTACAAGTTGATTGGCTCTCCCTCAGACTTCAAGTCTAAGAAGAAGGGAGGTAGTCCTGGAGTGTATGCAAACTATGCAAGTCCAGCAGTAGGTCATGTACCTGGTGATGCCTACAAGTTCACTAACAACAATCCTCAAATGCTCTTTGGAATGCAGAATCAACAGAGCCTTCAAGTACCTCAACAACCTATTCAACAACTTGCTCCTTAATTCACACAAGAATCATATCAGCAACCATAACCAATGCATCAGAAACCCACCCAACAGCCTCCCCCTTTCTTCACACAGGAACAGTATCAACAAACTATTCAATTGCTCAACAAAGGCATAGATGAAGGCCCTTCTTGCAAGACTGCAACAACAGGTACTCTGATTTCTTTGGTATCTCAGTATGTTTAAGAATAGATGGATAATAGATACTGGAGCCTCTAACCATATGACATCTACCCTGCAGTTGTTAAAATCTTGCTAGCTTGTTCCATAGTCTAAAAGAAACAAAGTCCATTTACCTACAGGAGATGTTCACGCATATAGGGAAATCATCTGTGTTTTCTAATCGGGACATTAGTGATGTTCTATATATACCTAATTTCAAATACAATATCCTTTCAGTATCTAAGCTTACTAAGGAGTTATAGTGTTTTGTGGCATTCTTCCCTGACTTATGTATATTTCAAGATCTCTATAGTGGTCAGGTGAAGGGGATTGGTAAGGAGGAACTGGAACTCTACATCCTGCAAGGAAGTTCATTACCTACTCAAGCTAATTCTTCAAATAATGTAGTTAAGGCAGTAAATAAAAGATGTGTTACAACTAACAGTAGCAACAACAATATTACTAATGTTTCTGATTCTTGCTCACTATGGCATATGAGATTAGGCCATGCTCCAACTGAGGTGATTAGAAAGCATGAGTCACTCAGTAAGCTGAAACCTTGTGATCAGTCCCATTGTACTGTGTGACCTTTGGCCAAACAAACAAAACTACCTTTTCAATTGAGCACTACTGTTTCAAATGCTGCATTTGAATTAATAAACTGTGATGTTTGGGGACCCTATAGGGTACCAACACATAATGGAAAAAGGTTCTTTGTTACAATTGTAGATGACTTTACCATATATACTTGGATTTGCCTAATTGTTTCTAAGTTAGACATCATAGTTGTGCTAATAGACTTTCTGAATAAAGTGAAGAATGTATTCTCTAGTTTAGTTAAGACTCTAAGAACATATAATGGAGGTGAGTTATTTATCCATGAGGTCAAGAATCTCATGTCTGACTTTGGTATTAATCATCAAAGCGCATGTGTCTACACTCTACAACAAAATGGGATTGCTGAGAGGAGGCACAGAACTATCCTGAACATGGCTAGGTCACTCAAATTTCTGGCTGCAATACCTTTAAGGTTTTAGGGAGAGTGTGTCACCGCAACTGTCTACCTGATCAACAGACTTCCCTCAAGAGTCATTGCTAACAGGTCTCCATTTGAAATGTTGTACTCTTATGCTCCTTCATTATCTCACCTTAAGGTCTTTGGCTGCCTATGCTATGCTGCTACTCCTAAGATTGTAAACAAGTTTGCCTCTAGAGTTGTGCCTACAGTATTCATGGGATATTCAACTACACAGAAGGGGTACAAGCTGTATGATCTTCATTCCCATACTTTTTTGGTAAGCATGCATGTAGTATTTTAGGAGGATTTGTTTCCTTTCAAGCACATGAAAACAATAGGTACTCCAATCTTTCCAGTCTTAGACCTTATGTCTCCTAATGTGGTAAACTATAGGAATGAGAACAGACATGTCCCAGGTCCCTCTACTTGTTCATCTGAGACACCTGCTATCTCTCCTCATCCCATAGAGACCCCTACACACTTTACTGAGTTGAGCAGGTTGTTCTTGAGCAAGTCCCTCCATCCTCTGCAGCATCTCCAGTGGGTCCTAGAAGGTCATCTAGGCCAAGTAAGCCCCCTCTATGGTTACAAGACTATGTAACCAAAGGCTCCAAGCAATCCTGCTCATATCCCCTATCCTCCTATTCACCTATGCAAAGCTCAAGCTAGTGTATATGCACGCTCTCTCAACATATCCAGCCTTGTCAGAGCCAAATACATTCAAAGAAGTCTCTGCTAACCCAAAGTAGATAGAAGCTATACAACTAGAGATAACTGCTTTGGAAGACAACAATACATGGAGTATTGTTGATCTGCCACCTAGTAAAGTACCAATTGGCTGCAAGTGGATTTTTAAAATTAAGTATAGAGCCTCAGGGGAGGTGGAGAGATATAAAGCTCGTTTGGTTGCTAAAGGATACAGTCAAAGAGAAGGCCTTGCTTACACAGAGATCTTCTCCCCATTAGCCAAGATGGTGACAGTCAGGATTGTGGTAGCACTAGCTGCAACTAATCAATGGACTATCTATCAAATGGATGTCCATAATGCTTTTCTTAATGGGGAATTACTAGAGTAGGTATATATGCATATTCTTGAGGGGTTTAGCAGACATGGGGAGTCCTTGAAGGTCTGCAAGCTTCACAAGTCCTTATATGGCCTCAAAAAAGCACCAAGACAATGAAACAAAAAGCTGACAGAGTCACTGCTGCGGATGAGATTTCAACAAAGTCACTTTGATTATTCCTTGTTTACAAGAAAAACGGGCAGTGATCTAGTAGTGATATTAGTTTATGTTGATGATCTACTCATCACAGACAACAATCAATCACTACTGAGTCAAACAAGAAAAGATCTCCAAAGTTAGTTCAAAATGAAGGATCTAGGTGAATTGAAATTCTTCCTAGATATTGAGTTTGCAAAGTCCAAGGAAGGAATTGTAATGTATCAGAGGAAATATGCTTTAGAGATCATCTCCGAGTCATGGATAAGGGGAGCAAAACTAGCAGGAACTCCACTTGAATTGAATAAAAAGTTAACTTCTGAAGAGTATGATAAGTATATAAGAAGTGATGAGGAGCATGAAGATAAACTACTCAAAGATCCAGTAGGATATCAAAGTCTAGTGGGCAGACTTTTGTATTTAACCATGACAAGACCGGACTTAGCTTTTGTTGCACAAGTGCTGAGTTAATATATGCAGTGTCCAAAGATATCTCATATGGAAGCATCGCTTAGAGTAGTAAGATATCTAAAATAAGCCCCAGGTTTAGGGCTGTTGATGCCTGCACAGAATACCAACAAGCTGAGTGCTTATTGTGACTCAGACTGGGAGCATGTTTGCAAATCAGGAGGTTTGTAACAGGCTATTTGGTAAATTTTGGGGATGCACTGATTTCTTGAAAGTCGAAGAAACAAGAGACAATGTCCAGAAGCTCAGCTGAAGCTGAGTTCAGAAGCATGATTTCATGTACAACTGAAATAACTTGGCTTATAGGACTATTCAAAGAGCTTGGAGTGGATGTGGAATTGCCTGTAAAGCTTAGGTGTGACAGCAAAGATGCAATCCAAATAGCAGTCAATCCAGTTTTTTATGAACGAATCAAGCATATAGACATTGATTGCCACTTTGTAAGAGAAAGAATTACACATGAAATACTGAAACTGAGCATGTTTCAACTAAAGAACAACTGGATGACCTTCTCACAAAGAGTCTAGGAAAACTTCAACATGGTTACTTGCTAAGCAGACTTGGAGTACAAAATTTGTTCAAGCAATCAGCTTGAGGGGGAGTGTTAAGTGTACTCAAGTCTACCTAACTCTAGTTAGTTTAGGTAGTTAATGTTATTAAAAGTTAAGCAAGTAGTTAGCTAGTGAGTATAATGTGTATAAATAGAATAGTAGCTTGTACAGTACCTTTCAGTCAATAACATAATCGGTTATTCTCTCACTGTGCCAACTGTCTTCTCGAAGCTTCTTCTCCCTCTTCTTCTTCTCGAGCTCCAGCCTCCATAGCCATGGAAGTAAACAAATTTCAATTAATGGAAATAACTATCAAATGCTATTTCGACCACTATAATTTGATACTATTCCATTAATTCATGCTGCGATTTTGATTATAATGTCATGTTTGTTTCTACTTAACCAAGACTTGAATCTAAATAATTCAAATATGATCAATACATTATGTGTTTATTTTTCTTCTTTTACAATAATTTTACTTATTGTTTTGAATATGTCTGATTCATTAATTAATATCTTGTATATAGTTTTAAAATTGTTAAGACTTTCACAAAGTGAATAAAATTACAATCCATCTCATGTTATATGTATCACTACTACAACCACCTCTTGTCTTGGTTTGAGCTGAAAATGATATTTAATAGCAACAAGATAATAAGAGAGCAAAAGCATAAGAAACATTAAGTAGTAATAGAAATCTAACACTAGGGAAATAAGAGAATAATACTAATAGTACTATAGGTAAGGGAAGAAAATGTGCTCGACTACGTATTAATTTTCTACTCTAATTCTCGACCTTCACACTCTCTTATCAAGGGTCATGTCCTCGGTAAGTTGAAGATGCATCATATACTGCCTAATCGCCTCCTTAATACTTCTTTAGCCTAACTTTACATCTCCTCAGACCCACTATGGTCAACCTCTCTCCTCATTGGGGCATTCGTACATCTCCTCTTCACGTGCCTAAACCATCTCAGTCTTTGCTTTTCATATTTTGTTCACCACGGAGGCCACTCCCACCTTATCCTGAATCTCTTCATTCCTAATCTTATCTTTTTTAGTATATCCGCACATCCATCTCAACATCTTCATTTTCACTACTTTCATCTTATGGACATGAGAGTTTTTGACTGACCAACCCACATATATATTAATAAAAGGTATTACTTGATCACAATAATAATTAAAATATCTATTTATCTGACATTTAATACCAACTTTATTACTTTAAGTATTTATCTATGAATTGAATTCTATTGGGCTCGATTCGAGTTAAGATTAGATAGGACAATATTATGCTATTATGGACCAGATGCGGGCAGAGGGTCAAGCAACTAAAGCAATAGATTTAGGCCCTAAATATTTCTTTTTTTGTTTTCTATTCGTATTCAGTATTTATATTGAGGTTCCGATTAATTTCAATTTTCACCGCGTAAGACTTAATAAAAGTGAAAGCATGCTCTAACAAGATATCATTCATAGGGCTCGAACCCAATATATTTGATTAAGGTAGATTAGATCATATCCATCCCATTAAAATCCTTGGAGCCGGAGCCCAATTTTTGCCAATAATGGATTTATAAGTTAAACTTTTAAAATATTGATTATTTCAAAGTAGAAAAGTGAAATATTTTATTAAAAGTTAAGATAACTTTTAATTTTTTAAAAATTAATTTGTTATTGATATAACCGTTTGAGTAAAAATTCGAGAAAGAGAATCACTCCCGACCCTTACCCTAAATATAAATTTTTGGGTTATTTACATTTACGATTGACATCATTAGTGAAGTACCTAAATTATTCTTCTGCTTTTCACATTTGTTACTAGAAAACCTATAATAAACTTCTAGAGACCCTTTTTTGACATCTCTAATAGTTCAAATGCCTCATTTTTTATATATTTCATCAGAAAATACGTATTACACTCTTATACTCTCTTTCTTGGTTTCTGCAAAGTTTAAAGTTTTCATAAATTATATTGTTTCGTAAAAAAAGACTACTTTATTCTAGTGATCATAAGAGCTGAAGAGTACTACCGAATAAGTTATATTGTGCATTCTTAACTTTCCCCCCTTATGTTTCAAGCATTGCAACAAGTATATGGAAAATTAAATAATTATTTTGATATCAAATTATCAACCTTTTGAATTTGGTTCTATTTTCTAAGATCAACAATATCTTAGGAGAGATTAAATGATTTATAAAAGAAATTATTAACAATTTTACATCTCAAAAAGCTAAAAAAATAGACTTCAAATAAAAATATATACGAGTATTTTGTTTCAAAAAAAGCCTCTGATTAAATTTTGGATTTAGGCTCCAGTCTTTTTGAGCTGCGTCTATTATGAACTAGCATTCTTCTTCTGCCGTTTGGTCCTTAACCCAACAAATTCACATTTAAGTCGTGGAGCACTTGGGCCTGCTCCTCATGAAACTTTTTGTTAAAATAAGTAGTAGTTAACTCTTTTTCTTTAGGGAATTACAAAATAATTAGCTCTATTTTATTTTTATACAATTTCTAATTTTTAATAGATTCACTAAACTATTCAACTTAAAAATGAGATGATGCTTTCCCCGACTTTTTATCATTAATCTAGTATTATAATTTATCCACTATCACTAATATAATCCTTAAATAAATTAAATGTTTTAAAATTTGCATCAAATCAAATACAATAACATGTCTCTCACACAAAAGTTGAATTACAATCGGGTTTTCTTTCCCATTTTTTTTTTTTTTTTTTTTTAACAATGTGAATATTATCCTTAACAAACCAAATTAATACATCTATATAGCACTTATTTCCATAGCCACCTTCTAGGAAGGGTACTCTGAACAATAAGCCTCCGACAACAACTAGTTATAATTATGCAAAACTGTACTTCAACTAAGTATTCTATGTAAAAACTCTCTACTCATATGTGCTTTTTTTGATGATCTAAGTACTTCTATTCTCTGTACAATTTCTCTCTTTATCTGCGTTGCTACTTTTGCTGGTTGTAGTATAGCACCCTTAAATACTTTGTAATTCCGAGCTCGCCAGATCTAGTATGTCATGGCTCCCCAAACAGCTACTTCTTTCCCAATATTATTTTCCTTTATTACGGTTTATTTTTTGTTACTAATAGACTTGTTAAAAAAATTGTAGTGATTCTTTTGTCTAAATTTTTATGTTTCTAATGTGATTAGTGTTGAAATTGGAAGAAGCAATGAAATTGGAGAAGAAGATCTTTATCGGGGCGTCTTCTATTCTACTTGAGAAGCACGTGAAATTTTCATTAGCTATAATGACCCATTTGTATATTCCCATTGGATCAGAATTGCTCAATTATTTCAAACTTAAGGGACTTTATGCGCTCTAAAATATACATATTATCATACGTAAGGGACCATATGAGTTAAAACTCCAGTACTTGCCAATCAAGTTAAGCTCACCTTTAATCCTCTGCACATACCCGCAGGTGATCTTCTCTCTCCCACCCACAATATATAAATCGTTAAAGAGAGAGAAAATTTAGAGAGAGAGAGAAAGGGGGTGACTCACAGCGCGCCTCAATGGAGTTTCAACTCTTTTTCAAAATTCATAGGGTTTTTACATCTTCTTCAGGATTTCAATTTTAGCGATTCTATTCTGCTCCGAATTTAAATTTTACGAATAATTCTTCTTAATCTCTTCGCATATTCTTCCTCAATTTTTGTGCTCATTTTCACCCTAATTCTGTCTGTCATAAGAAGCTTCCTGAATAAGCTATGTTTCGAACCGCAAAACGTGAACCAGTCAATATTCAAAGTAGTAATGGCGCTGCAGCTGCAGCAGGCGCTAGAAATAACAACAATAGCAGTTCGGTGGATGGAGATCACACTATTGGGCGCAGAGTTCTTCGCTCTCATTATCTCAATTTTAAGTCTCGGATTTCCGGTAACTCATTATTTACCTACATTTTGCTCCTTTTTCTGTTAAGATTCAGATTTCCTACAACTCACAGTTATTTATAGTTACGAATAACTAACATTCATTTGAATGTATGTAATCAAAGTAAAACAGTGTGCCTCTTCAAATAGTAATACTCCCAAAAAATTTGTGAACAAATTGAGTAGCTTGTTTCTCACTGAATTCATATTATCTGTAGAGAAAATTTCCTTTTCAACTGCTTTATATTTGACTGGATTTAAGTTATATACACTAACATTATAAGTAATTTTTATATTACCAGTGCATTTTAACCTCGCTAGCATGTTATTACACTACTGGATTTAAGTTATGTGCGCTGACTGTAAATAATTTTTACCCTGAGTGCAATGTAACCTCCTATAACAGGTTATTACCCCTACTGGATTTAAGTTATAGACACTGATAACAACAATAACAACAACAACAACAACAACAAACCCAGTGAGTTCCCACAAGTAGGGTCTGGGGAGGGTAGTTTATACGCATGCCTTACCTCTACCCCTTGGAGGGCAAAAATGCTGTTTCCGATAGACCCTCGGCAAAAGACAAGATGGAAAGAAGCAGCAGAAACAAGTGATAATAACAACAAGATATTAAGAAAAGCGAAGCAAAAGAATGCAATCAAACAATAGGTAGTATCAGCAATCCAAGAATAAAGAGTTACCATGCTAATACTAATGCTATTGGTATGGGAAAGAAAGGGGAACGCTCGACTGCCTACTAACCTTTCACCCTAATTCTTGACCTCCATACCCTCCTATCAGGGGTTATGTTCTCAGTAAGCTCCAGTTGTTCCATGTCCTGCCTAATCACCTCTCCCCCACCCACCACGACAAACCTCTCATACCTTCTAATTGGGGAATCTGTGCTTCTTCCCTTCACATGTCCGAACCATCTTAGCGTTGCCTCCCGCATCGTATTCTCCACGGGAGCCACTCCCACCTTTTCCCGAATAACTTCATTTCTAATCTTATCCAACCTAGTATGCCCGCATATCCATCTTAACATCCTCATTTCAGCTACTTTCATCTTTTAAACATGAGAGTTTTTGACTGGCCAACACTCTGTCCCATACAACATAGTCAGTCTAACTACCACTTTGTATAACTTACTTTTAAGTTTTAGTGGCACATTCTTATCACACAAGACACCATAAGCGAGTCTCTATTTCATCCACCCTGCTCCAATACGATATGTGATATCCTCATCAATCTCCCAATTTTCCTGTATTACTGACCCAAGGTACTTGAAACTATCTCTCTTGGGGATGACCTGTGCATCAAGCCTCACATCCATGTCCGCTTCTTGGGTTATGTTGCTGAACTTACACTCTAAATATTCCTTCTTGGTTCTGCTCAACCTGAAACCTTTAGATTTTAGGGTCTGTCGCCGAACGTCTAGCCTCTCGTTAACACCAACTCGCGTCTCGTCAATCAGAACTATGCCATCTGGAAATAACATACATCATGACACATCCCCTTGAATAGGACACGTCAGTTCATCCATCGCCAAGGAAAACAAGAACGGCCTAAGGGCTGATCCCTGGTGTAATCCCATCACAACCGGAAAGTGTTCTAAATCTCCTCCCACCATCCTGACCCGGGTCTTAGGTCCATCATATATGCCCTTAATCACCGTAATATATGCTACATGATCACCTTTAGCCTCCAAACATCTCCATAGAACCTTTCTCGGGACTTTGTCGTATGCTTTCTCTAGGTCAATGAATACTATATTCAAGTCTTTCAATTCCCTATACTGCTCCACCAATCTCCTCACAAGGTGAATGGCTTCCGTAGTTTAACGACCCGGCATGCTTGGTTCTTGGAAATAAACAAACTACTCCTCACCCTTACTTCTATCACCCTTTTCCAAGCCTTCATCGTATGGCTTAACAACTTGATACCCCTACAGTTGTTGCAATTTTAGATATCACTCTTGTATTTGTACAATCGAATTATCATACTCCACCTCCATTCTTCGAGCATTTTTTTCGTCTTAAAAATGATGCTAAATAACCTAGTGAGCCACTTCAAGCCTGCCCTACCCGCGTTCTTTCAGAATTTCAAAGGGATTTCATCTGGCCAGTCGCTTTACCCCTGCTCATCCTACGCATAGCCCTCTTGATCTCTTCAACTCTTATGCGCCTACAAAATCCAACAATAACAACAACAACAACAACCCAGTATAATCCTACTAGTGGGGTCTGGGGAGGGTAGTGTGTACGCAGACCTTACCCCTACCCTGGGATAGAGAGGCTATTTCCGATAGACCCTCGGCTCCCTCCCTCCAAGAACTCCCCACCTTGCTCTTGGGGTGACTCGAACTCACAACCTCTTAAATCACCTACAAAATCCATTAATCCAAAATCACGATAACTCTCGGAGTGCTCCAAATCACCTAACACAATGTTCCTATCCCCCTCTTCATTTAAGAGCTTATAGAAGTACGATTGTCATTTTCGCCTAATTTGTGCCTCTTCCATCAAAAATCTGCCCTCATCTTTGATGCACTTCACTTGATCCAGATCACGGGCCTTCCTTTCTCTCACCTTAGCTAGTCTGTACAACTTCTAGCCTGTCCTTCACTTGGATAGTGTAAATAACTTTTACACTATCGATGCAATTTAACCTCTTATAGCAGGTTACTGCGCTATTTTCCAAGTCACCAATTAGTGTTCACTACGATGAATTACCTATTGTTATATGTAAACTTAACCTAATGATGTAAAAAAACTTATATGCTGTCAGCACTCAGAACTTAAACCTTATTGGCCTTCTATTAGATTGATGTTATTTGTTAGCAGTCAATTCTGATGTTATGTTTTTTTTTTCTTTTTGGAGTTCTAAGATTAGTTCCCCATCTGAGATACAACACGCCAACTTTGATTTTATGGTGAATATTTTGTATTACTAACAGTAATCATGATGCCATTTTTTAGCATGATTAGGCGTTAATAATTGTGCCTTTGTTGCAGATGAGAGAGATAATATATCACAAGTTGATTCAGATAAATTTAAGACGATAATTGAGGAAGTTGAAAGGCTACATCAGCAAGGTATTGGTTCAAGTTTTATGTTTCTGGTGCATTGATACTATGTGTAATATTATTTTGTTTCTGAATGTGGCTTACCTGCTTGGGTAATTTGTACTTTGCATGTGCAAAATTACTCTTACTTTTTTAGTTCAATTCATTTTTGCTTGGTTGTGTTTTCGTTGAAGTACTGTTGCAGAACTTGAAATGTTTTGCAGAGTGCAGGTGCTAAATCTCTTGTTTATTAGTGAAAGAGAGAATCCATTTGAAAATAGGTGGTTTCTTGAGTAGTTGGATTGATTGCCTTATTACTTGTTTACATAAGTATGATTGGTTCATTGTATTATTCTGTCTATCCAAACTTTATTAGTTTATGATTTGAGCGTAAGCTGAAAATATGTTTTTCTTTTCTTTAAAAAGCTGACGGACTGTCTGGTGACTTCTTTTAAAGTTGGAGGGTGAGAAATCTG
This sequence comes from Nicotiana otophora, assembly GCA_000715115.1. Lineage (NCBI taxonomy): Eukaryota > Viridiplantae > Streptophyta > Magnoliopsida > Solanales > Solanaceae > Nicotiana > Nicotiana otophora. Next base: position 19,119 of record AWOL01S0068559.1, read on the forward strand.
CATTTAATTGTTTTCCCTTAGGCTTTTGGGATTTAATTAATTGTCGAGAAATGAAATAGTAGGCCTTCTTATTTCATAAAAAAAGTAGATGTTATTCTTTTAGCTTTTATAGGTTCACAACCCCGATGATTCAGTTATACAATCATGTTCGAATTTTCTGGATTCACTTTAGAAGTTTTATTTTTTATATATAGTACAAAAACCTAGGGAACAGGTTGCCGATGCTGAGGCCTTGCTGGACATCACAAACTCGTTGGTGACGACTGTAAAGGCACATAGTAATGGAGGAGTGACCCCTTCAGATTTTGTTAGTTGTTTATTTAGGGACTTTGGCCAAGAAGGTGGATCTAGCAGTAGGACAGAAGAGGATGGAAATATACACTGGAAAGATATTGGTCTTGCTGTCTCTCATGTTTTCAAGGGTGCTCCTGGATGCTGCACTATGTAAATTTTCCATCATCCATCTTCTTTCTTGTTATGTACCACTTTGTGTATTGAACCAGATGTAATCTATATTTTTCACAGGATTGGGCCTATGAATACTGAAGTTAAGCAACGTAATCCTGTTGTTCGTAGAAAGCGTGTCATGCCAACAGAAAGTGAACGCCCTGAGGAGGTATGACATTCTATTTACAAGCCTCTACGCATCCTTGCTTATTATTTGGAGAACTTGGATAAAGAAATTGCTCCCACCTTATCAGAAGAATATAGTTTAAGCTAAGATATTTAGAAATGATTTAGTCAGTTGTTTACTGCTGGAAGAACATTTAAAGAAATCTTAAGTCTCTAAGAGAATTGAGTCTATCTCTATAATAGTTTACGCATTTTACTTAAAAATTATCTTGTAGATCTCTCTTTGCATTAGAGTTTCCTCATTCTGTTTTAAATGCCGAGTTGCTGACTGTAGTCACTTTTCTTTAGTTTCTTTGAACCGCATAAGCACTACTTAATTTTTCCTTTACTTTGGTAATATTTATTGTATCCTAAGATATTTTGATATATTTTCAGCTAAATGAAACAGTTGGTGAAGAGAAGACAGACACTGACAAGAATATGGCTACGATTTTCCAAATTTTAAGGAGGCATAAGAGTGTTAAGCTCGAAAACATAATCCTGAATAGAAGATCATTTGCACAAACAGTTGAAAATTTATTTGCCCTATCGTTTCTAATTAAAGATGGGCGGGCTGACATAACCGTTGATCACAAAGGCTGTCATAGAGTTTGTAAGTTTCTTATGCCCATAGTTGTTTGGAGTTTCAGTTTCTTCTTCTGCCCCTGCATATTTCATGACTAGACTAACTAATGATTATGCAGCACCAAGGAATGCTCCTGCTTCTAATGCAGTCCTTTCCGGGGAGGTTTCTTATATGCACTTCGTCTTTAGATTCGACTTCCTGGATTGGAAGGTATCTATCTTAAATCCATTATTCTTCTCTCTCTCTCTCTCTCTCTATATATATATATATATAGAGGATTATGGATGGTTTTTATTTTTGTTTCTGTTGATATTGAACTATTAGCACACTGAAATGACTTTCTATCTTATACTAGAAATATGCTTCTCACATAAGCTATAATGGCCAAGGATTTGTGCTTTAACAAGCTTGTGGATGAGATCAACTTTCATTTTTGTATTATTCTGCAGAATAGATGTATGGTCAGTTTTACCACATCATTAGCCTGTTCTTTTCATTTCTGATGCATAACAGATTTGCTGTTTTTCATTTAGCAGCTGTCTTGTCTACGCTACTCAGCATGTTTCCTGCTGTTTTGCGCTCATTCTTGAATCTTTTAAATGCTCATTTTAGTTCCATTACATGTGATGTGCCTAGGAGTTCTATTACTAGTCACTATGCCTCTGAATTAGTTTCTTCTTATGCAGCTTATGTTGGCTTCTGTTGTTGAGGGAGAAGAATTAATGCCACACAGAAATGAAGCTGAAACGCCAGCCAATTCTCAGCCGGCATCAAACAATGTAGAAAATGAACGAGCTGTGTCAACAACACCAATAAGGAAGTTATCCAGAAATCGTGGTCTGGTTTTGCAGGAGCAGACTGTAGTTGAAGACTCCCCAGAAAGTGATAATTCTGCAAGAGCTGCTGCTATTAGGAAAGGAAAGCGAAAGCTCACATAAGACTGGCTGAAGCTTATGGAACTTTGAGATGATTCAGGAAGTTCCACGGTTGGTTATTGGTTAAGTATTAGGAAATTGTTAACTTTGATATGTTTTTTGGGCCAATAGCTCTTTGGTTAATATATTCAGACATAGAGGTAACAAGCGGACATTCTTTTCCCATCTTATTTTGTTCCTTCTTGTTGAGGTAACAAGAGGAAACAAGTGATCTTGAAGATGTCCTTATTACGCACTGGTTGAGCGTAAATCATACTAGTGGCAAATAGTCTGCCCTATCTGTAGTTCACGCGTAGGGTGAAAGCTACTGGATAACTTATGTATATATTTAGACGCTAAGATTTGAGCAATGGCAGTATCAAATCAAATAAATATCCTGCACTCCGTAAGATAATGGGCAACGGAAAACCAGAAGGAAAGTTTTACTCATCGAATGCATAAGTTAATAAGCGAAAAAACTGTCAACTCCAATTGCAAGTCTTTCCGCTGGCGAGCAGTCTTGCTGAACATATTGCATTAAATTTAAATGCAAATAGTTAATTAGCACATCGGCAAAAGGATTAAATAATGAGGACCATATCCAATGCTGAGATTGCCTCCTACAAATGCAATGTCACATCAATTGCTATCCACTCATCGAAATGAAATGACCTATCTGCGGAATCTATAACAGATAACAAAACCAAGAGGCAAGAGGCTGACTTTTGTTTCCGATTATCGAGAGAATAATTTATTTCTCTGAAATAACGAAAGCCATACTAGCATTGCCTCCAGCTCTAACTCTTTGGGATATCGAGACCCGAAAAAGCTGGGCTGTCAACTCCAACTCCCATTGCGTTCAGACCATTGTCAACATACACGGTGGCACCAGTAATTGCTGAAGCCAAAGGAGATGCCAGAAAAGCAGCAGTGTTCCCGACCTCCTCTGTTAGGTCCACTTTAAAGTTAGACACTCGGAAGCAATAGAAGTGCAGCATATAGTAAGATGAGAGTCGATTTAAATTCTATTCGAAGCCTCCAACCCAACACATTCACCAGTATGATTTTGAAAATCAATTCAGAAGAGAACACATTTGACCCCCACTAGCAACATGGTGATTCTTCTGAGCATTCTCAGTGGCAAATAAATATTTAAGCATCTGACTTACCGGCATATAACTCCTTTTGCAAAGGAGCATTCTCCAAAGAGTAATTTATCATCATGTCAATAAATCCAATAGCTTTTGCTGCACGACTTCCCAGTGGACCTGTAAAGCATCTATTTATTTAATTTCTGGCGATGGAATTTTAGATTTATGAGCACTGAGCAGATTAGGAGACGAAAATAGGAACGTTTGATGTGTGTTGAACACGCAATAAATGATTTAAAAAGTTATCCACCAAATTTATTTCTATACAGCTTTAGTTTGTAACATGGAAAACATGTTCTCCCTGAAACGACAATAAACTACAAGCTTTGGCAATGCAGCATATCTTTGAAGTGGTTTGTGCAGCAAATTTCCGGAGTTCAAAGATCAGCAAGTTATGAAGAAACTGAGTGTTGATGCATACCTGCAGATATCGTGTTCACTCTGACTTTGTGCTTTCTTCCAGCTTCAAACGCCAGGACCTTCAGCAAGCATACACTACTCTTAAGCGATGCTCACAGTTGAAGCTAAAGGAAATGAGAGATGGATTATCGAAAATAAACCTAGGTACAAACTTACTCTTGTGTCACTCTCCAAAGCAGCTTTTGCCGAACTCATACCGCCTCCATATCTGTAAATCCAAGAAGAATATTAATTAAAACCTAAACTGAGAAATTAAGAAAGCTCAACCTACGTAATTAAGGAGAGTCATACCCGGGGATAATCCTTTCAGAAGCAATGTACGTTAGAGAGATTGTGGCACCGCCTACAAGGTAAGGACATAGCTGAAAGTTTCAGAGAAAGATTTGTTTGATGGAACAGCACTTGTTGCACTAATATTTGTTTTACTAAAGTAACCAAAAATAACAGAAGGCTAGCAAGAGTTTACCTGGATTTATTATGGGAAGAAAATGCCTCAGTAGAGATATAAAGGAATAACTGGAGGCAGATACAGCTGCAAGGTATCCTTTTCTTGATGTCTCTGACAGAGGTTTGCTAACCTATAATAAATATTTAAAAATAGTAGGCCTCAAACAGATTGTAAAGGGAAATTAAACAATGAAAGGAATAGTGCACCTCTGGACCATTTGCAAGCGAATGTACAAGGATGTCAATAGTGCCAAAATCTTGTTTAACACATTCAGCAACTTCCTACAATATTAGCAATAAAAAGGTTATTTAACAAGTTTATCAGCTGTGTTGACATAACTCTGCATTCCCTAAATATACAATACTATTTTACTACTTTATGAGCAAGATAGATAATTCAACTAAAAAGATGGAGGAGAAAACACTGGAGATATCACATGCCAGAGGAGCGGAATATGGTACTTCAATTAATTGATAACCAAATAGAAGTTTCAGTGTCAATGATGCATATAACCTATTACAAAGTCCTTACTGATAACCAAACAAACATTTCAGTCAATGACACATTTAGGATATAATGAAGTCTTTCGCAACCAAATTTCAGCATCAACTATAACTGAAACTTTTCTCGCCAAATAAACTTAGGGAGCCAGGGTTGAAGAAGATTTGACATAATATATGGATGTCAACTATAAGCAATGTGTACAGGCATGGTGGAGAATACTAAAACGAGTCAAACAACATCCGATATATATATGTTTGAATGCCCTTCAACACTCACAAATAAAAGTTTTCTTTAATATAAGCACCAACAAATACATATGATTGCATGTAGCCATATATCCAGATGAAAAATATGAGAAACAGCAAGAAATATGTAAAGCATGATATACCTTGACAGTCCATTTTGAGGATCCAGCATAACGTTTGTTTGTTTTGACCTGCACCAATTTCACCAATTATGATTAGACTTGTATAGGTTGTTGAGAAGGGAACTGAGAATAGTTTATCTTACATCCTCAGGAACATCTTCTGGACTGTCAAAAACTGCATCCAGAGGGTAAACCTTTGTAATTTCCATCAATGATCCATCTGGCAACCTAAAACATCAAATTACATTATCTATCAGAAAAATGAGGGAAAGAAGACAGTACATGGAAAGATAGAATATTTTCATGCTTACACTCGTGAATCATCAAACTTCCCCCGCCGCAGACTGGTTTCGAAAATGTTCAGTGCCTGTAATATAAAGTAATTAGAAAGACTACCTCTTTTCCACGTTATAAGTAATGGTAGTAACTTTATAAACATGTCAAAGATATACGTACAGGGACCCATGTACCAACAAGAATTTCAGCCCCTGCAGCTGCAAGAGACTTTGCTATTGCCCATCCATACCCATTATCATCTGCTATGCCAGCAATAAATGCCCTCTTACCTGCATAATAAGAAATAACAATCACTAATTGCAAGCAAAAACTCTATACTTCTGCACAAAACCTCAAATCAAAGGAGAATTTACAGACACATTAGAGCAACCTCTCAAATCGATAGGTAATCCTGAAACTGGCACTTGTTCACTTGCTCCAGACATTGCTTTTGTAACCATCTTTTCAAATTTTATAGGAGCCAGTTTGGAGCTATCGATTGGCTTGCTGAGCGAGATGTAAGATGAACCTCTAAAATCTGTAAAAGATTTTCGTTTACTTTCAAAACTGAAACTTATACTGCTCAAATTTGAAATATTGCGAGATGCGGAAATGCATTGTTCGGTTGCTCGGATTTGCAAGCCAGGAGTTGTGTTTGCAGCCATTTCCAGCAAGTCAGTTGACCAGAATAACAAAAGGGGAATCTGAAGGAATCATAGACGGTCAGTACAACAAAATATTTTTGAACCAGAAAAATAAATACAAGACATTAATGATCCAGGCAATATGAGAAATTAAATCAGTCAAATTTACATGAGTAAGTAAGTACATGTCAAGCTTAGAATTTGTAGTTGTATCTTGTGCACTTTTTAGATATTGATTCCATATAACACAAGTTTTTAAACTCAACGTATACCCCTTGACGATGAAGCTAAAATTTTAGCATGACGCAAAAGCGGATGTACAAGGTAAGGTCCGGGTTCAATCGAACCCAACAACTTAGCGCAGACCTTATATATATAGAAAATCTATTGAATATGTACAAATATTAAATTTCGAACCCAGTAACTCAAATGGTTAGCAAGTTCAATAGCATCCCGAACCCATAAAATTCAAATTTTGGATCCACTTACCGCATGAACAACGTCATCAAGCTCAAAAATAATAATGATCAACACAAAGCTTGAAAATGTGTGATTGGTATAAACTGAAATGTTTTCCAAGAAAATATTTTCCTCCAAAATGTTTTCCGGTATTTCCNGTATAATCACAAAATATAATTGAAAATTGATTAGAAGCACTTACCCAAATGATTTGATATGAAAATCCTCTCTCAAAATCACCCACTCTCGGACCTACAACAACAACAATCTAGTATAATCCCACTAGTGGGGTTTGGGGAGGATAATGTGTACGCAGACCTTACCCCTACTCTAAAGTAGAGAGCCTGTTTCCGATAGACCTTCGGCTTCCTCCCTCCAAGAACTCCCCACCTTGCTCTTGGGGTGACTCGAACTCACAACCTCTTGGTTGGAAGTGGAGGGTGATTACCACTAGATCAACCCACTCTCGGACCTAGGGTTCAAAATATGATAAAATGAAGCTAAGTCCCGAAATAGAAGTACCTGAGTTAGGTGAAAAAACAGATGTAACCATCTTTTCAAATTTTATAGGAGCCAGTTTGGAGCTATCGATTGGCTTGCTGAGCGAGATGTAAGATGAACCTCTAAAATCTGTAAAAGATTTTCGTTTACTTTCAAAACTGAAACTTATACTGCTCAAATTTGAAATATTGCGAGATGCGGAAATGCATTGTTCGGTTGCTCGGATTTGCAAGCCAGGAGTTGTGTTTGCAGCCATTTCCAGCAAGTCAGTGGACCAGAATAAAAAAAGAGGAATCTGAAGGAATTATAGATGGTCAGTACAACAAAATATTTTTGACCCAAGAAAATATATACAAGACATTAATGATCCAGGCAATATGTGAAAATAAATCAGTCAAATTTACATGTGTAAGTAAGTAATGTCAAATTTAAAATTTGTAGTTGTATCTTGTGCACTTCTTAGATATTGATTCCATATAACACAAGTTGTTAAATTCAATGTATACGCCTCGACAATGAAGTTGAAAGCATGACGCAAGGGCGGATGTACAAGGTAAGGTCTGGGTTCATTCGAACCCAACAGCTTAGCGCAGACCTTATATATCTGTTAATAAATCTACTGAACATGTACAAATATTAAATTTCGAACCCACTGACTCAAATGGTTAGTAGTTCAGTGGCATCCCGAACTCATAAAGTTCAAATCTTGGATCCGCCTATAGCATGAACAACCTCTCAAAAATAATAATGATCAAGCACCATAAGCTTAAAAATGTGTGCTTGGTATAAACTGATAAAAATGTCTAAATACTGGTTGGACCATTCATCTGAAGTTAAAAGTTGAGTTTCATGAAAATTTTAATACACCAGACTCAACTTAATTTTTTTTTTTAAAAAAAAGAATAAAGAAACATAGCTCAAGTAGCACGCGAGTGATTTATCAGAATCCATACACGCAAATGCAATTCTAATTTAACTCGATAGATTCATCAAATAGGGGATGAAACCGAATTTCAAACAAAAAAACTAAAAAACCGAAAGATGATGAGATAACATTTGATCAATGTAGGATCTAACCGCATTTGAATCATAGATGTTTATGCAAAGAAAAAAAAACTCACCTCAGATTCAGACAACACGAAGAAGGAACTAATAATGCTTGAGCGAGAAAATAAATTGATTTACATATAGTGCTCTGTCGATGAAAACGAAGCTATGGCCGTTGGGGAGCTTTGAAAGTGCAGTAATGGAGAGAGTGTGAACAAGTGGGATGTTATGTATTAAATGACAATTTTACCCTGTTTAAGGCTTGGGCTTTCACAGCTCAAGAAGTTATGTAAGTGAGCCCACGTCCAGTTGGTCCATCAATAGCCCGTCGGAAGTGTAGAATTTTGATCTAAACACACTGAAAGGGCTTAGAAATCTTTTTGTTCATATACCATATTTTAAACTTATTTACTAAATATCGTAAAAGTTTCAAATTTATCAGCTATAACTAAGTTTTTCTTACCGTTTATATTTAATTGTCTCAATAAGCGTCCTTCCAGCCAACTTTCCGTCTTCCATCCCCCTGTCGTGATGACACCTAGTCTCTAAAATTAGGTAAGCCTAACATTGACTGAAATAACAACAATATTTAACTAACATCGAACAATTTCGAAATAGAAATCTTTTATAAATTTACAATCCCAAAACCGGTAGTACAAGTCATAAGCCTTTCTATGAGTAATTATACATAATGAATACATCACTGTTCCGGAATAAAAGGAAACAATGGAAATAAATACAATAGAATGTGACTTCAGAGCTTGCGAACGCTCAACATATGTACCTTGAAGTCTCCGGCCACACTAAGCATAAGTCTCAAAACCAACTCGATCTGAAGTACCTGGTTCTGCATAAAATAAATGTACAGAAGCGTAGCATGAGTACACCACGGTGGTACCCAGTAAGTATCAAGCCTAACCTCGGTAGAGTAGTGACGAGGCCAGGTCAAGACACCTACCGAAAATATAAACTTGTGCAAGATATGACATAAAGCTAGCAAGGAAGGAATATCAGAGTAATGCCAATAGCAGAAAGAAATCAAATTACAATCAATAATAACGATAAGGGGAACACGAATGGCAATGAGAAATAACCAAGTAATTAAACAACAACATAATTGGGGTACGTATGAAGTATAAATGTGCTCATGTAGGAAAAATGATGTCAACTCAACCAATCAGATCGTTTCTAATACGCAATTCCAACAATTCCAATGCTTGTAATCTCATATCATAAATCACAACTTCTAAACCTTTAACACACATGGCACCTTGTGCCCACATCTTTCCATCTCACTTTGCATGGCAAAACCCACGTGCTACTCGGTACATAATATCCGTATCAAATGCTAATTAAGATGTTCCAGAGATTTTATTTATAAATCACAAGGTAAAATTTCAGTTTCTAGACCAGGTAGGAAATCCGTGAGAAAGATGATTTTATTTTAGAAATTATTTGAGTGAAGAAAAATAACATTTTTCAAATAAAATTACAACATCGAACAAGCTATTGAATTTAATATATAATTTATTAAATTAAATCATAATAACAATTCCTTTTGAAGTAAGATAAAACCTCAGGTTAAGGAGATTACGTTGAGAAATCAATTGAAATAAAATATAACAACTATTAGAAATAGTAAATACCGAAATATACGACAAGTTTTAACTTAGAAGTCACGCAAGGTAGTATGATATTAATTCTTTTATTTTAAATCACCATATTACTAACAACTCAGCAGGGTAGGCGGTAATGGCTCAACGTAGTAAATTCACCTTGAAAATCAATTTACCAAAATAATAGTACTAGGAAAAAGAGTTCAGGAAATGACGGTAAGGCAGTAAGTCAATGACAATAACTCAATCCTCAGAAGACAGTGAAAACCGGAAATACAAATTCTCAGAATCTCGTACGAAGGAACTGAAGCCAATACAATAAAATAAGGGATACAAAATACACAAATATGTTACGGCGTGCAACCCGATCCCACCATATAATATCAATATTATAATTCACCCTTATTCCACCATATCAATTCACCTTTATTTCACCTGTTGCGGCGTGCAACCCGATCCCACCGTACAACATCAATATCATAACAATAAACACAAAATATCTTACGGCGTGCAATCCGATGCCACCATATAATATCAATATCATAATTCACCCTTATTCCACCATATCAATTCACCCTTATTTCACCTGCTGCGGCGTGCAACCCGATCCCACCGTACAATATTAATATCATAACAATAAACATAATATGTTGCGTCGCGCAACCCGATCTCACCATATAATAGCAATATCACAATTCACCCTTGTTTCACCATAACAATTCACCCTTATTTCGCCTGTTGCGGCGTGCAACCCGATCCCATCGTACAATCACAATGTCACAATATAAATATCCTCCCTTATTTCACCACTTTTCTTATTTTACCTATTGCGGCGTGTAACCCGGTCCCCCATACAATAATTTAAATCAACAACAACAATTCAATAACTCAATTTACAAGAGTTTTCTACAACCGAGGGTATGAGTACACGACAACAAAGGAACCACGTAAAAATCAAAAGAATACAACAACCTTTATAAAAATGACAAGACATGTAAGGCACGTGATAACTAAGCATGCAATTATAACAATTTGGACATGTAGCAGATATGCACAGATTCATAAAGGAACTCAACAATTAAGAGGTAACAAGATAATAAGGAAGGCAATTACTTCAACCAAGGCATATAAGGGACAAATAACGAGCAAGAGGTAAATAGGTGCTAACAACATCATATAGGGCATGTAAGAGTAGCCTAACAACGAGATACCACATGTTATGACAATTTAATCAAAGGAATGGGAAGAGACTAGACAATCTAAACTGGTCAATGCCACATATAGACTGTGTACCCACTCGTTACCTTGCGTACACGGCTTCCACATAGTAAGATAGCACAATCGACTCAATTCCTAAGGGGTAGGTTCCCCCACGCAAAGTTAGACAAGACACTTACCTTAATTCGGCCAACTCAATACTCAATTTAGCTTTTCCTTTACCAATTCACCACCGCTCGACTCAATCTAGCCAAAGATGACTTAAATACATCAAATAATGCAAGAGAAAACAATTTCAATTAACAAAGTTATGATCTTTATACAATTTGCAAAAAGTCAACAAAAGTCACCCCAGGCCCGCACCTCGAAACCCTATAAAATTTACAGAACCCGAACACTCATTCCGATACTAGTTCAACCATACCAAAATTATCAAGTTCCGATACCAATTCGTCTTTCAATTCATTATTTTTTATTTTTGAAAGATTTTACAATATTTTCCAAATTTTTCTTTAGATTCTCATGAATTTGATGTTAAATCTGAGGTATAATCACAAAATATAATTGAAAATTGATTAGAAGCACTTACCCAAATGATTTGATATGAAAATCCTCTCTCAAAATCACCCACTCTCGGACCTACAACAACAACAATCTAGTATAATCCCACTAGTGGGGTTTGGGGAGGATAATGTGTACGCAGACCTTACCCCTACTCTAAAGTAGAGAGCCTGTTTCCGATAGACCTTCGGCTTCCTCCCTCCAAGAACTCCCCACCTTGCTCTTGGGGTGACTCGAACTCACAACCTCTTGGTTGGAAGTGGAGGGTGATTACCACTAGATCAACCCACTCTCGGACCTAGGGTTCAAAATATGATAAAATGAAGCTAAGTCCCGAAATAGAAGTACCTGAGTTAGGTGAAAAAACAGATGTAACCATCTTTTCAAATTTTATAGGAGCCAGTTTGGAGCTATCGATTGGCTTGCTGAGCGAGATGTAAGATGAACCTCTAAAATCTGTAAAAGATTTTCGTTTACTTTCAAAACTGAAACTTTTACTGCTCAAATTTGAAATATTGCGAGATGCGGAAATGCATTGTTCGGTTGCTCGGATTTGCAAGCCAGGAGTTGTGTTTGCAGCCATTTCCAGCAAGTCAGTTGACCAGAATAACAAAAGGGGAATCTGAAGGAATCATAGACGGTCAGTACAACAAAATATTTTTGAACCAGAAAAATAAATACAAGACATTAATGATCCAGGCAATATGAGAAATTAAATCAGTCAAATTTACATGAGTAAGTAAGTACATGTCAAGCTTAGAATTTGTAGTTGTATCTTGTGCACTTTTTAGATATTGATTCCATATAACACAAGTTTTTAAACTCAACGTATACCCCTTGACGATGAAGCTAAAATTTTAGCATGACGCAAAAGCGGATGTACAAGGTAAGGTCCGGGTTCAATCGAACCCAACAACTTAGCGCAGACCTTATATATATAGAAAATCTATTGAATATGTACAAATATTAAATTTCGAACCCAGTAACTCAAATGGTTAGCAAGTTCAATAGCATCCCGAACCCATAAAATTCAAATTTTGGATCCACTTACCGCATGAACAACGTCATCAAGCTCAAAAATAATAATGATCAACACAAAGCTTGAAAATGTGTGATTGGTATAAACTGAAATGTTTTCCAAGAAAATATTTTCCTCCAAAATGTTTTCCGGTATTTCCTTGGTGAGTGAAAGTTTTTTCTTGAGCAAAGTAAATATCGGAGATTAATAATAATGCTAGAGAATTGGATAGTGCTTTGATGAAAGTTTTTATTCAAAACTGATAATAATGTATAGTATTGGTTTGAAAATTAATATGAAGTTTAAAGTTGAGTTTTCATGAAAATTTTAACACACCAGAGTCCAGACTCAACTTAAAATTTTTAATTTTTTTTATAAAGAATAAAGAAACACAGCTCAAGTAGCACGCGAGTGATATATCAGAATCCATACACGCAAATGCAATTCTAATTTAACTCGATAGATTAATCAAATAGAAGATGAAATGAAATTTCAAACTAAAAAAACTAAAAAAGCGAAAGATGATGAGATAACATTTGATCAATGTAGGATCTCTAACCGCATTTGTAGATGCTTATGAAAAACAAAAAAACTCACCTCAGAGTCTGACAAACACGAAGAATGAACTAATTATGCTTGAAGGAGAAAATTATAGATAATGCTCTGTCGATGAAAACGAAGCTATGGCCGTTAGGGAGCTTTGAAAGTGCAGTAATGGAGAGTGTGTGAACAGGTGGGATGTTATGTATTAAATGACAATTTTACCCTGTTTATGTTAACCATATTGAACAACAGCCTATCAGTCGGTTGAAGGCTCAAGTAGCTAAAGCCCAACTTGTAATTCAATTTATATTTTATACTTTAGCCAAGTTACATTACTTAGATAGCCATTGTATCATTACATAGCTAGCCATCTCAAATGTAAATATATAAACAAAGAAGTGCTAAATAAAAAAGTTGGACAATCATTTCATTTTGTTTTCTTCTGATATTTCTCTCTCTAACTTCCGGTCCCTTCTCTTCTCTCATCGATGGTAGGGTTTTTCTTCTATGAAAATTTCACCATAACTGGGTTGATTTGTATCATAACATGGTATCAGAGCGGGAATTAAGCTTCAGACCTATCATCTCGTTAGTCTGGCACTACCCTTGCAGCTGATTTGTGGACTTTCCTTCGACAAAGTCCAAGCCTTAATTTCTGAGTTTATCCATCAATTTTCCGCCTTAGATATGGATTTCCTTGCTTCGATTGTTCGATACTGGTTCACTTTGATGTGAATTTGATTACGTTACTTCGTACTGTGAAATCGGCTCCGACATCGGTTTAGGGTTTTCGCACTTCACCTACATCAAAAGCTGTTTTTTTTTGTGGAAATTCTTCAACCTCTTGAAGAAGATTGGTAACATCTACTCTCATTTTCTGAGTTTGCATGTCCTAATTCCTTGTGTATAAAGTTTCTTTTTGTGGCATTTCGGTACTTTGCGGTAGAACTCTGTAAAAAAAAGGGCAATTAATAGTGATACTGCGAATTCCTCTACCTCATCCGAATGATTTGTACCTTTTACTATAGATCCTTCGCATCCTTTTTACATACACCCTTCTGATAGCCCTGGTACTCACTTAGTCTCTCCATCTTTAGATGGAACTAGTTTTGTGTCATGGTGTAAGAGCATCCTAGTTTCCCTATCTACCAAAAATAAATTAGGACTCATCAATGGTAGACATGTTAGACCTTCTGTTGACTCACCATATTATCCTCATTGGGAGAGATGCAATGATATGGTGATCGCTTGGATCACCAATTTATTATCTAGGGACATGGCTACAAGTGTTTTGGGATATGACACTGCTAGAGAAATCTGGTTAGATATCAATGAGAGATTTGGGCAGTCCAATGGGTCCACGTTCATTCAGATTCAAAAAGAAATTGGCTTGATGTCTCAGGGCAGTTCTGACATAGCTACCTATTTTACTCGAATGCACAGTCTATGGGATGAACTACATACTTCATATGTAGGCCATGTGTGTTCTTGTGGAGCTTTGCCCAAGTTTCTAGAAGAATTATAACTCTATCAGTTTTTAAGTGGACTAAATGAGTCCATTCTTTAGTACCGAGCACCATTCTACTCATCTCCCCTGTTTCCTCTGTTAGTAAGGCACACTCCATGTTACAACATAATGAAAAACAGAGGGAGTATTCATCTTCATCATTCCAATCAACCTTCTCCAATGATTCTGCATCATTTTCTGTCAATTCTGCACCTATAAGAGGTCAGAGAAATTTTAATCAGAGGGTCAACTTTGAGACAAAGAAGGCAGGTGTCATGACCCAAAATCCCACCAGAGGCGTCGTGATGGCACCTAGTCTCTAAGACTAGGTAAGCCGATTTCCATTACATTTCGAAGCTATTTTTTTAAAACATATAATTTAATACACGTGTCGAAACCAACAACGAAACAAATATGAATATAGCAACCTCCCAAGACTGGTAGTACTGAGTCACGAACTCTAACTGAATACATGAAATGATCTCAATGATCGAATACTCAATACCGTTTGATTAATAATTAATAGTACAGTAAAATGAAAAGATTTCAAGGGAATGTGATGACCAAGCAACTCTACCTTGAATCCTTGCGATCACACTTTAACTCTGTCCGAGTCTGATAGCTTCAATACCTGGCTCTGCACAAAAATGTACAGAAGTGTTGTATGACTACACCACGGTCGGTACCCAGTAAGTATCAAGACTAGCCTCGGTGGAGTAGTGACGAGGTACAGTCAAGACACTCACTAATCAATTAACATGTGTAGTGTAGCAGTATATAATAATAATAATAATAATAATAATAATAATAATAATAATAATAATAATAGAAACAAATGGCAATGATGACCACAAAAATAAATAAATGATGTAAATAACAAGGAAACAAGAATACTATAAATATTGCTCAAACGAATAAGGAGTACAAATACAACCAATCAGTCAAGTCCCTCAAATATACGTCTTTCCAATGTAAGTACTTCAAGTATAAATCTTTCAAATATAAGTTTTTCAATAAAAATCCTTAGAATATAACCTTATCAAATAATTATATATTTCGAATATACTCCCTTCAAATAAATTTCTTTCAACTATAATTCTTTCAAATAATATTTTAGGAATATAATTCCTTCAAATAAAAGTCACCGTGTGACACTTTATTTCATAACCATAAAAAATACGGGTCTCAACCCACTTCCATATTTTCACGGCACATCGTGCCCATATTTCTATCACAACTGTATGGACAACTCATGTGCCAATAATATCAATGTATATAAGATCCACATGATAAGTTTATTTCTACCAAAGTGAGTTTATAATTTTTAAATCAAGTAAGAAATCAACAAAGAAATGAATTTATTTTAGAAATTATTTAGGTGAAGAAAATAACATTGTACCTAAATTAAAGTATCAGATAAACTACTGATTTGGATGTAAAACTATTTAATGTAAAACATAATAATAATAATTTTTTTTATTTAAATCAACTCAATCATCGAAAATTAGTAAGAAAAACCAGAAATATACTTCTTCAGAGTCTCGTGCTAAAACGCCAAAGCCAACACAATACAACTAGGAGTACAAAACACATAATAATAAAGTCAACTAGTACATCACGGAAGAAGACAAGAATTTACATATTAAATAAAATAAAATCACCCAAGACAAGAACATAAATAAAGAAATATCAACAAGGCACTCCCGAGGTACCGTCTCGTAGTCCCTAATCATAAATAAATTTACAATATCTCATTTCCGTATATTACCGTGGGAGCCTTCACATTTAATTTTAAAGAAATCATTTTTCTCGAAATAGCATCCCGCATTTTAGCCACCCTTATCACACCGCATGACTTCTAGTAGTTCCCCTACTAGCCACGCGTTTCAAGCCACCCTTATCTCGCCGTATGCGTTTCAACACCCTGACCTTATATCACCGCATAACTTCTAGTAGTTCCTCTACTAGCCATGCTTTTCAAGCCACCCTTATCTCACCGCATGCGTATCAATATCACAATATTTCACAAATAGCACCTCAAGTGCCCAAATATTACAACATATCACAAATTGCACATCAAGTGCTCAAATATTACAACATATCACAAATTGCACATCAAGTGCTCAAATATTACAACATATCACAAATTGCACATCAAGTGCTCAAATATTACAACATATCACAAATTGCACATCAAGTGCTCAAATATTACAACATATCACAAATTGCACATCAAGTGCTCAAATATTACAACATATCACAAATTGCACATCAAGTGCTCAAATATTACAACATATCACAAATTGCACATCAAGTGCTCAAATATTACAACATATCACAAATTGCACATCAAGTGCTCAAATATTACAACATATCACAAATTGCACATCAAGTGCTCAAATATTACAACATATCACAAATTGCACATCAAGTGCTCAAATATTACAACATATCACAAATTGCACATCAAGTGCTCAAATATTACAACATATCACAAATTGCACATCAAGTGCTCAAATATTACAACATATCACAAATTGCACATCAAGTGCTCAAATATTACAACATATCACAAATTGCACATCAAGTGCTCAAATCTTACAACATATCACAAATTACACATCAAGTGCTCAAATATTATAGCTTTCCACAGAAATCAACATTACATTTGTTTTCCATAATAAGGAGCCCATGACTCGATCATAATGTGTATAACATCTTAACAAAATATTCGGGAGTGAACAACTCAACCAAATAATATTTCACAAATTGGCACTTTGCCTCAATATGATTCACGACCTTTTTAATTCAATACCAAATTTTTAACAACGTGAATTGAAAAGTAATTAATCAAGGAACAATACCTCTTTTAAATCACAACTTCAAGAAATAAATAAATTTATTCATCTTATTAACTAAATTTTTCATTTAAATTATCTTTAGGTAAAATCAATAATGAAAGTGTTTTCCATAAAAATGGCAACTCAAACAAACGCATAGTTCGCATAAAGGTCAAGTGACAATCACACCAAATTATCATATAAAAACAACCTCGACAAACAAGGAATAAGGTAGGACAAATAAGGGATTTAATAAGTTATAATAATTTTCTAATTTAATACTTAAGGGCGTCTATGAATTTCAACCGATATAATATGCACATATAAACCAAGTACGTACTTGTCACCTCACATACATGGTTTTCAATTACACAATTTTCACATAAGACTCAATGCCTAAGGGGTAATTTCCCTCACTCAAGGTTAGACAAGATATTTACCTTTTTGAAGTTTGGCCGATATTCCAAAATTGCTTTCTTGCTTGAATTGACCTCCGAACAACTCAAATCTAACCAAATTAATTTAATTTAGTGAATACTAATTATAGGAATTAATTCCATATGAAAATACTAATTTTCCGATAAAATTCAAAATTTAACTCAAACATTGCCCGTGGGGCCCACTTCTCGGAATCTGACGAAACTCACAAAATTCGATAACCTATTCAATTACGAGTCCACCCATATCAATTTTAGCAAATTCCGATAATAAATCGACCTCCAAATCTTAACTTTTCGTTCTTGAAACGTTTTGCAAAAATCTTGATTTCTTCCATTTAAATCTGAAATAAATGATGAATATGACCATGGATTTATGAAATATAATCACTTTTGGATATATGACACTTACCCAAGTTGAGGTATAGAAGAAATCCTCAAAATCTCCCAAGAAACATGCTCTAAAAATCCAAAACGAAATGAAGGAAATGACCATTTTTTTGTCCTTAAGTTTCTACCCAATTAACACTATTCTGGTCGCTAAAAGTCCGAACCCGTCGCTAACTGTGTCAAATCTGGTCGCTAAAGGTGCGCACCAGGACTGTTTACACTAGTAGTTTTGTTTCACTAAAAAGGGTCTGACTTCATCGTACGAACTCAGAATTCGACGATTCTTATTCCTATGAGTCACAAATAAAAATACGAACCTATCGTTCAATCGAAACTCAATTCGGAGCTCATTTGCTCAATGAGATACCAATTTTGCTCGTTAAACAATTAACTCATGTTTCGCACTAAAAAATCAATCGCGACTTGATGAAATTAGACCAAACTTTTCAGATCACTCCTATAATTCATTATCAAAATCTCGAAATCGAATTTGGATCTCTAGAACTAAAAATGGACCATTGGATCATTATATGCTTATGTTGAAAACATCAAACTCTTCCTCGATAACCTGTAGTTTATCAACCATAACTTCTTGTAATTAACTCTAACTGCCAAACGGTTTAAAGTTTTGCAAACTAGATACAAAGGGATACAACTTTCATGTTTTACTTATCTCCCAACTCCTTATAGATTGCCCGATATAAGCTCCCAAAATCTGCCCTGTGCAGCAGAAATGTCTGGTGATGCACACTGCTGTAGCCAAAATCTGCAGTACTAGCTTCAGTCAATTGATTGTAACCTTTTGTAAAAATGTCCGAATGATGAATGGTTTATCATTATCTAAACTAGAATCAAAAGGCTACAACTTTCATGTTTTGATAATTTTCAGATTCCTTATAGATTTCGAGATATAAGCTTCCAAAATCAGCTCTGTGATTGCACCAATTGCTGTCCTAAGACAACTTCTGCAGCAGAAACATTCCAACAGCTCCTTTTGTCCGAAATCCATTCCGTTAACCTTCTGAAATCCATCCGAGGACCTCAGGACCTTAACCAATTATACCAACATGTCTCAAAATACAATACGAACTTAGTTGAGGCTTCAAACAACATCAAAACGACGAATCACACCTCAAATCAAAATCTATGAACTTTGAACTTTCAAATTCTATATCTTGTGCCGAAAAATATCAAATCAATTCGGAATGACTTCAAATTTTGCACACAATTCAAAAATGAGATAACGGCCCTATTTCGGTTTCCAGAATTGGATTCTGACCTCGATTTCAAAAAGTCACCCCCCGATCAAAGTTTCCAAAAATTCAGCTTTTGGCATTTCAAGCCTAATTCCACTACGGACCTCCAAATAACTTTTCGGACACGCCCCTAAGTCCAAAATCACCATACGGAGCTATTGACATCATCAAAATTCCATTTCGGAGTCATTTTTTCAAAAGTCAACACTCTGGTCAACTCTTTCCATTTAAGTTTCTAATTAAGGATTGTGTATTTTAATAATTCCTAATTTTTCGTAAAATCAAACTCGACCACACCCGCGGGTCATAATACTTATTACGAAGTTTCTCGAGACCTTAAGTCGTTGAACGAGGCGTTAATTCTTAAAATGACAAGTCGGGTCATTACATTCACCACCTCTTAAACAAACTTTCGTCCTCGAACGCTCTAAGAATTATTCTGAGGTTACCAAATTGATGATTTTACTTTTACACATATACTCACGGTTGATTCCACGCTACCACATTTAAGATAAGCCCGACAACACCATCTCATTTGAAATTATTTCTTTTATCCATATTTGTAAACTTTATGACTAATTTCTTACACTCTAAACCTTTTCAAAAGGCTTGATTTTCACAACAACGCACTGTTTTAGTCTCAACCGGCTATAGCAACTCGTGCCTACACACACATCCACTATCTTAATAGTATTGAAGTACTTTAAAATTTTTCTGGGGTGTTATATTCTTCCCCGCTTAGGATCATTCGCCCTAAAACACATAACATAATTTAACTCTTGTGTCAATCTCCCAATTT
Source organism: Nicotiana otophora (assembly GCA_000715115.1). Taxonomy (NCBI): domain Eukaryota; kingdom Viridiplantae; phylum Streptophyta; class Magnoliopsida; order Solanales; family Solanaceae; genus Nicotiana; species Nicotiana otophora. Next base: position 39,233 of record AWOL01S0068559.1, read on the forward strand.
ATTTTTCTAACTTCCAAATTTTTCTGAAATTTAGGCAGAGTCTCCCCTGTAATTGGGCCTATCCACCTGCCAAAGTAATACCAAAACAACTCCAAACAATACATCCACAACCCAACATAACACCACAACGTATATATCAATAACACTAATCTCAGCATTACAAGCACTGCATTATCATAATGATATCAGGACATGAAGCACATCACATGTATGCTCATCACCACATCTCTGGTCTTAAAAGCTATTCATAATTAATTCAGCATCAACAATTAATCTCATTTTAACCACCACCTCATTTCGATTTTTTTTTTCACAACACTGACAATAGAATGTGAGGCATGAAGACCTCATGATTACTTACTCGGATTAATGACTCACATTTAACGCCACCTGGACACTCATCTCATAGGCTAAAACTCAATGTTTACAGCATGAAAATGGCTGAATATGCACATAAAATATACAAGAATTATCAAATAAACCTAACAGGCATGGCTCCCTATTTATACTATTGTACAATTAAATTTCACAAAGGGAGAATTTAAACTCATAAATATTTCACCACAAGGACCTCGTCCTTATATAACTTCCACCGCGGCTTGTAGCCCGGTTTAAATATTTCACATCATATAAAAATCAAGGATCTCGTCCTCAACTCTAAATCACAAATATTGTACACATTGTGCCAACTGACTTTTTGTTTCTTCTTATAAATTCCGATAAAAACAAAATTTCACATCACATAATGAACCCTATACCGGTAGGGCATAAAATTCATAAATTTTAACCAAACTATCCCGGATTTATATCAAAACTCACTATAGTGAGTAACAGAAAATCACTTTTGGACCCTTAGCCCTTAATAGTGTACAAAACAAAATGTTAGACACGGGTTAACACCATTAAAATCTCCCAACAGGGATAAACACAGGAGTGGAGTACGAATTCACTAATCTACCATATAAGGAGCATGAAAGGAGTTCTCACCTCGATAATTGTAATCGAATCAAAATAAGAATAGTTTTATTGTAAATTGATTCATACTTGTAACGACACTATCTGGTGTATCAGCCTTAGCCGAATCATAGAAATTATATCAACGGGTCAGGCCTCCACCTCTTAGGCGCCCTCTACCTGCCTGTCCTCCACCCCTAACTGGCTGTGCACGTGGAGTATTAACTGGAATAAAGCTTGTAGATTGAGTGCTCTGATGAAATCTACCCCTCCCAAGTCTGGGACAATTTTGTTTGATCTGTCTAGTATCACCACACTCATAACAACCCCTCTGCGGGTTCGACTGCTCATTTCGATTCTGTGCCGGATAACTAGAATAACCATTATAGGAACCCCGTGCCGATGGTGCATTAAAAGAACTTATTGGAACACCCCGAGTATTCTGAAATTGTTTCCATGACCCCGTTGATACTGAAATGTAGAATTATTAAGGACGCAGGAATACCGCAAATCCCAGCATCATCCCATACAAATCTCAGCTCTTAATCATATACAAGTTTCGGAGAACCTTTCAATACAACATATATACATCTCAGGCCAAAAATCATATAACACATGACCTCGCAATCTGATCGTTGATAGTGGACTCCCTTCACTTTGCGTGAAGCCATAGGACATAGTTTGATGATCCACAATACTAACCTTCACCACTCGTACGACACCAGTCATAAGACACCTCAAGCCATTTATTTGGCACATGGCATCCTCGATCTGGATGACATGTGGTAACAATGGTTGAGCAACCCTGGCTCCCTTATAACCACTATGTAGTATCACGAACTGTTGGCGAATAGTTGATACCGAGTGCACAATTTCATACACGAGTAGATGCAAAAGAACATAAGATATATGCTTCAAGCTGAATAAATGCTGCATGATAAGGAATGAAAGAAGTGGAAATTTTCTTACTAGCCCTATAGCCTCTCGAAGATAAGTACAGACGTCTCTGTACCGATCCGCAAGACTCTACTAAATTTGTTCATGACTCGTAGAACCTATGAACCTAGAGCTCTGATACCAACTTGTGACGACCCAAAATCCCACCACAGGCGTCGTGATAGCACCTAGTCTCTAAGACTAGGTAAGCCGATTTTCATTACATTTCGAAGCCATTTATTTAAAACATATAATTTAATACACGTGTCAAAACCAAAAATGGAAAAAATATGAATATAGCAACCTCCCAAGACTGGTAGTAATGAGTCACGAACTCTAACTGAATATATGAAATGATCTCAATGATCGAATAATCAATACTATTTGATTAATAATTAACAGTACAATAAAAAATGAAAAGATTTCAAGGGACTGTGATGACCAAGCAGCTCTACCTTGAATCCTTGCGATCACACTTTAACTCTGTCCAAGTCTGATAGCTTCAATACCTGGCTCTGCTAAAAAATGTGCAGAAGTGTAGTATGAGTACACCACGGTCAGTACCCAGTAAGTATCAAGACTAACCTCGGTGGAATAGTGACGCGGTACAGTCAAGACACTCTCTAATCAATCAACATGTGCAGTGTAGCAGTATATAATAATAATAATAATAATAATAATAATAATAGAAACAAATGGCAATGATGACAACAAAAATAAATAAATGATGTAAACAACAAGGCAACAGGAACACTATAAATATTGCTCAAACGAATAAGGAATACAAATACAACCAATCAATCAAGTCCCTCAAATATACGTCTTTTCAATGTAAGTACTTCAAGTATAAATCTTTCAAATATAAGTTTTTCAATAAAAATCCTTAGAATATAACCTTGTCAAATAAATATATATTTCGAATATACTCCTTTAAAATAAATCTCTTTCAACTATAATTCTTTCAAATAATATTTTAGGAATATAATTCCTTCAAATAAAAGTCACCGTGTGACACCTCATTTCATAGTCATAAAACATACGGGTCTCAACCCACTTCCATATTTTCATGGCACCTCGTGCCCATATTTCTATCATAACTGCACGGACAACTCACGTGCCAATAATATCAATGTATATAAGATCCACATGATAAATTTATTTCCACTAAAGTGAGTTTATAATTTTTAAATCAAGTAAGAAATCACCAAAGAAATAAATTTATTTTAGAAATCATTTAGGTGAAGAAAATAACATTGTACCTAAATTAAAGCATCAAATAAACTACTGATTTGGATGTAAAACTAACTAATGTTAAACATAATAATAATTTCTTTTATTTAAATCAACTCAATCATCAAAAATTAGTAAGAAAAACCAGAAATATACTTCTTGAGAGTCTCGTGCTAAAACGCCAAAGCCAACACAATACAACTAGGAGCACAAAACACATAATAATAAAGTCAACCAGTACATCACAGAAGAAGACAAGAATTTACATATTAAATGAAACAAAATCACCCAAGACAAGAACATAAATAAAGAAATATCAACAGGGCACTCCCGAGGTACCGTCTCGTAGTACCTAATCATAAATAAATTTACAATATGTCATTTTCGTATATCACCGCGGGGGCCTTCACATTTAATTTTAAAGAAATTAGTTTTCCCGAAATAGCATCCCGCGTTTTATCCACCCTTATCACACCGCATGACTTCTAGTAGTTCTTCTACTAGCCACCCTTATCTCACCGCATGCGTTTCAACACTCTGACCTTATATCACCGCATGACTTCTAGTAGTTCTTCTACTAGCCACCCTTATCTCACCGCATGCGTATCAATATCACAATATTTCACAAATCGCACCTCAAGTGCCCAAATATCACAGCATGATACAACTTGTACCTCAAGTGCCCAAATATTATAACATATCACAAATTGCACATCAAGTGCTTAAATATTTTAACATATCACAAATTACACATCAAGTGCTCAAATATTATAACTTTCCGCAGAAATCAACAATACATTATTTTTCCACAATAAGGAGCCCACGACTCGATCATAATGTGTACAACATCTTAACAAAATGTTCGGGAGTGAACAACTCAACCGAATAATATTTCATAATTTGGCACTTTACCTCAATATGCTTCACGGCCTTTTTAATTCAATACCAATTTTTTAACAACGTGAATTGAAAAGTAATTAATCAAGGAACAACACCTTTTTTAAATCACAACTTCAAGAAATAAATAGATTTATTCATCTTATTAACTAAAGTTTCCATTTAAATTATCTATAGGTAAAATCAATAATGAAAGGGTTTTCCAAATAAATGGCAACTCAAACAAACATATAGTTCATGTAAAGGTCAAGTGACAATCACACTAAATTATCATATAAAAATAACTTCGGCAAACAAGGAATGAGGCATAACAAATAAGGGATTTAATACGTTACAACAATTTTCTAATTTAATACTTAAGGGCGTCTATGAATTTAAACCGATATCATATGCACATATAAACCAAGTACGTACTCGTCACCTCACATACATGGTTTTCAATTACACAATTTTCACATAAGACTCAATGCCTAAGAGGTAATTTTCCTCACTCAAGGTTAGACAAGATACTTACCTTTTTGAAGTTAGGCCGATATTCCAAAATCGCCTTCTTGCTAGAATTGACCTCCGGACAACTCAAATCTAACCAAATTAATTCAATTCAGTGAATACTAATTATAGGAATTAATTCCATATGAAAATATTAATTTTCCATCAAAATCCGAAATTTAACTCAAAAATTGCCTGTGGAGCCCACGTCTCGGAATCCGACGAAACTCATAAAATTCAATAACTAATTCAATTACGAGTCCACCCATACCAATTTTATCAAATTCTGATAACAACTCGACCTCCAAATCTAAAATTTTCGTTCTTGAAACGCTTTTGCAAAAAAATTGATTTCTTCCATTTAAATCCGAGATAAATGATGAATATGACCATGGATTTATGAAATATAATCACTTTTGGACATATGACACTTACCCATGTTGAAGTCTTGAAGAAATACTCAAAATCGCTCAAGAACCGTGCTCTAAAAATCCAAAACGAAATGAAGGAAATGACCATTTTTTTGTCCTTAAGTTTCGACCCAAAAAATACTATTCTGGTCGCTACAAGTCCAATCCCGTCGCTAAAAGTGTCAAATCTGGTCGCTAAAGGTGCGCACCAGGACTGTTTACACTAGTAGTTTTGTTTCACTCAAAAGGCTCTAACTTCATCGTATGAACTCAGAATTTGACGATTCTTGTTCCTATGAGTCACAAATAAAATTATGAACCTACTCATTCAATCAAAACTCAATTCGGAGCTCATTTTCTCAATGAGATACCAAATTTGCTCGTTAAACAATTAACTCATGTTTTGCGCTAAAAACTCAATCGCGACATTATGAAATTAGACCAAATATTCCAGATCACTTCTATAATTCATTATCAAAATCTCAAAATTCTCAAAATCGTAATGCGATCTCTAGTACTAAAAATGAACCTTTGGATCATTATATGCTTATGTTGAAAACATCAAACTCTTCCTCGACAGCTTGTAGTATATCAAGCATAACTTCTTGTACTGAACTCCAACTGCCAAACGGTTTAAAGTTCTGAAAACTAGATACAAATGGCTACAACTTTTATGTTTTTATTATTGGCCAACTCCTTATAGATTGCGAGATATAAGTTTCCATAGTCAGCCCTGTGCAGTAGAAATTTCTGGCGATGCACACTGTTGTAGCCAAAATCAATAGTACTAGCTTCAGTCAATCGATCGTATCCTTTTGTAAAAATGTCCGAATGATGAATAATTTATAATTCTGGAAGCTAGAATCAATGGGCTACAACTTTCATCTTTTGATAATATTCAGATTCCTTATAGATTTCGAGATATAAGCTTCCAAAGTCAGCTATGCGATTGCACCAATTGCTGTCCAAAAACAGCTTTTGTAGTAGAAAAATTCCAACACCTCCTTTTGTCCGAAATCTATTCCGTTAACCTTTCGAAATCTACCCGAGGCCCTCGGGACCTTAACCAATTATGCCAACATGTCCCAAAATACAATACGAACTTAGTCGAGGCTTCAAACCACATCAAACAACATCAAAACGACGAATCACACCTCAAATCAAAATCTATGAACTTTGAACTTTCAAATTCTATTTCTTGTGCCGAAACACATCAAATCAATTTGGAATGACTTCAAATTTTGCACACAAGTCATAAAAATGACATAACGGACATATTCCAATTTCTAAAATCGGATTCCGACCTCGATATCAAAAAGTCAACCTCCCGGTCAAACTTCCAAAAAATTTAACTTTTGGCATTTCAAGCCTAATCCACTACGGACCTCCAAATAGTTTTCCGGACACTCCCCTAAGTCCAAAATTACCATACGGAGCTCTTGACATCATCAAAATTCCATTCTGAAGTGGTTTTATCAAAAGTCTACTCTTTCCATTTAAGCTTCTAATTAAGGATTGTTTATTTTAATAATTCTGAATTTTCCAAAAAAATCAAACTCGACCACACCCGCGGGTCATAATACTTATTACGAAGTTGCTAGAGAGCTTAAGTCGTTGAACGAGGCATTAATTCTTAAAACGACAAGTCGGGTCGTTACACCATGCATTCTATCTCATGCAAGTACTGCAAGAAGCCTGGACATATAGTCGAGAAATGCTACAGGTTACATGCTTTTCCTCCTGATTTTAAATTCACCAAATCTAAAAGATCTGCCTCTTGTGTTCAAGCTGACAATCACATTCTTCCAACTTCTAGTTTCCATCCTACTGAACATTCAGCTCATGGTATTACTCAAGAACAAATCCAGCACCTCATAACACTCCTGCAACAAACACATGTCTCTTCTGGTCCTCATGTTGATATGTCATCCAAGGAAAATACTGGTTATGCAAATTTTGCAGGTTTGTTCAGCTTATTCAGTAGTACTATTTTTACTTTGGATGGTTAGCATGTGTGTGCATCCACTCAGCTAAGTGTTGGTTCTTGGATATTAGACTCAGGGGATACTAACCATATGACACCCCACAAACATCTTCTTCACAATTTACAACCATTGCCCAAACCATTCTTAATCACCTTGCCTAATGGATATAAAGTCAATCTTATATCAACTGGTTCTTTGCATCTTAGGACTGATATAACTTTGCATAATGTCTTGCTTGTTCCTTCTTTTCAGTTCAATTTGATTTCCATTTATCAACTCATCTGTCAACTCCATTGTTATGCAATACTTACCAATTCTAGTTGTTTCTTACATGGACCTTCTCTGAAGAGGCCACTGAAAATTGGTAAAGCTGCACATGGGCTATATTTTCTTCACACTGAAGCTACCGATTCATCTCATAATTCTAGTTAAGAAAATACATGTAATGCTTCTTTACCTTTTGAAAGTACATGTAATGTTTATGCTTTTGTTAACAATCCACTTCCCATTAGTCCCTCTTGTATCCCATATGTTGCAATAAACAAAGCAGACTTGTTTTGGCACCAAAGGTTGGGGCATATGCCTTTTCACAGAATGAAATCAATTCCTTTTCTTTCTAATAAAATTTCTTTTAAGCAATCATTTTTGTGTCCCATTTTCCCTATGGCCAAGCAACAAAGAGGAAGCCTTTATTACTATACCTATCAGTCACTGAAACCACGATGGGTTCTATGTTGGCTTAATACGATGAAGACAGATGGAAGTAAAGGGCCATATACTACCAACGTAAGAAAATGACTGACTACAAGACCAGGTATACCAATTTGGAGAAAACCTGCTTGGCTTTGGTTTGGGTAAGGCAGAAATTAAGGCATTACATGCTGTCTTACCCAGTACATTTAATAGCTTCCATGGACCTACAAAAAAAGTATTTGCACCTTTCCAATTAGTAGATATTGACATTTCGGGCCCTTACCACATCAATACATATAATGGATTCAGATACTTCTTAACCTTAGTGGATGACTATACTAGAGTAACATGGACTCATCTACTCTCATTTAAAGGAAATGCTTTGTCTATTCTTAAGGCTTTCACCTTCATGGTTAAGACTCACTTTCACACATCAGTTCAATCCTTTAGATCTGACAATGCTTTTGAACTTGGGAGTAGTTCTGAAGCAAAATCCTTTTTTACTTCACAAGGTATCCTACACTAAACCACCATTCCCCACACTCCTCAACACAATGGTGTCGTTGAAAGGAAACATAAACTTTTTCTTGAAACTTCTAGGGCCTTGCTATTCCAATCTAATCTACCTACAAAGTTTTGGGGTGATTGTGTCCTTACTGCCACCTATCTTATAAATAGATTCCCTTTAACTATTTTGAATAACATTTCACCCTATGAGAAATTTCATGGTCATCCCCCATCATATGATCATATTAAGTCCTTTGGATGCCTATGTTATGCAACTTCTCCCAAGGTTGGTAGGGACAAATTTTAGTCTAGGGCAATCTCATGCCTGTTTCTTGGGTATCCTTGTGGCAAGAAAGGTTATAAGTTGCTCAATTTGTCCAATTACTCAATGTTTTACACAAGGGATGTTGTGTTTCATGAGCACATCTTCCCTTATTCTTCTTCTCCTCATTCCTCTGGAACCCCTATATTTCCAGCTCCCTCTTCTGACTTTGTCCCTATTTCTACTCCTCCTTTAACTCCTTAGTCCCTTTCTTTATCTCCCTCTACTGCATCTCCTGCCCCTTCTTCCCCCCACCCTTATGCTCCTCCACCTCTTACTTCTACTCCACCTCCCAGGCATTCTACCAGAACTTGTCATCCTCATACATACCTTAAGGACTATGTTTGTTCTTTTGTTGTTACTTCTGCGGGCTTATGATTTTCCACAGCTTTCCACTTCTAATATTCACTCACATAAGCCTTAGTATTATCATCAGGCTTCTTCCTCTCTTTCCTGGCAAGAGGCCATGGTTAAGGAATTTCAGACTCTTAAAGCCAATCATACTTGGGACATTGTTCCACTGCCCCTTAACAAGAAACCCGTTCCTTGTAAATGGGTATATAAGATAAAACAGAAATCTTATGGAACAATTGAGAGATACAAGGCTAGGTTGGTCATTCGAGGTGACACACAAAAGGAGGGTATAGACTATACGGAAACCTTTTCTCCCGTTGTCAAATTTACAACCATTAATGTCTTTTTTCCCTTGATGCCAAACGACAATGGACCGTGTATCAATTGGATGTCAACAATGCATTTCTTTATGAGGATCTCCATGAAGAAGTATATTTGAAGATCTTCCCAGGTTTGCAGGTCTCTCTACCCTATTCTTCTTCCACTCATCCTTTGGTTTACAAGCTCAAAAAGTTCCTATATGGTCTTAAGCATGCCTCAAGACTGTGGTTTTCCAAACTGTCTGAAGCCTTGTCTACCAAAGGCTACCTTTCTAGCAAGAATGAGTACTCTCTCTTTACCAAATCTGATGGGGACTCACTCACTGTATTGGCTGTTTATGTTGATGAAATTCTCCTAGCTGGGGATGATATTTCTGAGCTAGACAGTGTGAAGGCTTTCTTGGATGTTCAATTCAAGATCAAGGATTTGGGCACCATTCACTAATTTTTGGGTTTGGAGGTCTCTTACACTCCCCAGGGTTTTCTTGTTAGCCAGACTAAGTTTACCACTAATTTTCTCTCTGAATTCAAGTGCCAGAACTTCAGTCCTGTTAATACACCCCTGGATTCTTCTCTCAAGCTCACTACTTCCATGAGAGAGGCTCTTTCTGACCCTAGTGGTTATAGGAGAATTATTGGGAAGCTGAATTTTCTTCAGCACAGTAGGCCAGATATTGTTTTTTAGTCCAACACATGAGTCAGTTTTTTGTCACGACCCAATGTTTCCTCCGTTTGGGTAACATGATGGCACCTAGTCTTAGGGACTAGGTAAGCCTAATATTAATTGAAACAACAACATTATTTAAATAGAAATCTCTTACAATTCTCAAAACCAGTAGTATAAGTCATAAGATTTACAGAGTGTCTGCTAGAACAACTTCAAAAAATACAATTGTCCAGAAATAAGAATAAACAGTGCAAAACAAAAACTTAAAGGTGACTCTGAGGCCTGCGAACGCAGCAACATGTTTACCTTGAGTCTCCACAACAACAGTCCACACAGCTAGCTAACGAACAAATACATGGATCTGCATATAAATGTGCAAAAGTATAGAATGAGCACACCACAGCGGTGCCCAGTAAGTATCAAGACTAAGAGTAGTGACGAGAAACAGTCAAGACACCCATTGGTCTAATAAACTAAACATGTATAAGTATATGAACAGCCGAAGTATGATGTCTACATAAAGACTATGCAATATAACTCATAATACAGTAATGGCAATAAGGAAGGAAACAACAAGTATCAGCGGAGTATCATGAAAATGACATAAAAAAGTGAATGGAACACAACCTAAATCCGGAATCACAAATATATCAAGGACAAGTAATAACTCAGCAACTACAACCGCTTTTACATCAAATTTTAGTCAACAACTCCACGAGGTACCGAACCTCGGATAAATCACAACTCACGAGTCTCAATACCTGAAGCTTAATACTTGGCATCCTGTTCCCTCATAATATCTCATAACCGCACTGACAACTCATGTGCCAATAGAGCCATTCTCACGTAGAAGAAAAGTAAACAAGGGTGAGCATCTATGCTCAACAATATCAAGAACACCTCTTATCCGATAAGAGTGCTTAACTACATGTATGCTTGTGCAAGTGTCCTAACATAGTCCATATCAGCAAATAAGCATAATGAAAAAGAACGGATAACACATAGAATATTTTCTCACAACTTTCACAAGATAAAGCTCACATAGGTACGTGTACCACTAAAATAATATGAACAAGAAGAATTGCCCCTAGGCCATCACAAATCATCACAAATCAATCCCTGACACAACCCACCTTGTCTCGCCACGTGTGCAATAATAAAGTAAGTGCCCGCCTTGTCTCGCCACACGTGCATAACAATGTTCCCACCTTGTCTAGCCACATGCGTAACCTACATATATATATATATATATATATATCCCGCCTTGTCACGCCGCATGTGCAAATATCAATAGTAACAATAGCACGGCAGGAACCTTGTGCAACCCCATAACAACCACCGCACGGCAGAAACCTCGTGCATCACCACAACAAGTACAACAACAACAATGGCAATAATACAAAGTACGACAAGTAAATCAACTCAAGAACTTTAAACCACAAGAAACAGTAGAACAAATTCACAAGGAATAACCATAGTAAAGAATGTTAAGTGTAAAGAGAACAGCTCAACAAAGGGAAAACTAATATGTAACAACAATCCCACAATATATATTTCAACAACAGGGAAGCTAACACGAGTCAATTAATTCCAAATAAAATAAGTCGACTAAGATATAAGATATCTAAACTTCTTTTAAGGTTGAGAAATTTTGAAGGATATTCAACAACTCAATTAAGGATAGCAGTGTAAAGTTAATCATAACCTCAGTTAAGATTGAACAATTATAGGATGAGATAATAACAATTCCAAATAAAGATAAGCATATATGAAAAGATAGCATGACAATAGAAGAGGTAAAATCTTCAGTTAAGTCAAATAAGAGTGAATCCTAAAGCAATTAATTCTAATTAAAGCATGTAGAGGTGAAACTAGTAAATAGGAACATAATCATATCAAGAACAACTTCATACTCGATGAATATAAGGACCTAAGAATCCTAAAAGGCCAACTTTCCACAAATAAGTCCGAGCATGCACTCGTCACCTCGCGTACATGGACTACAATCAACATAAAAGACTCAAATCCTAAGGGAAAAATCCCCCCACAAGGTTAGACAAGATACTTACCTCGAACCAAGCTCAATCAGTCCGTAAGAATGCTCTTTTCTCGATTATCCGACTTCGAATGGCCCAAATCTAGCCAAACACAATTGAATATCATGAATACAACCATAATAGACTCATCTAATTAATGAAATCAATACTTTAACAAAAATCCCGAAATCCGCCCTAAGAAGTCGACCCGGGCCTACGTCTCGGAATTGGGTAAAATTTACAAAATACGAATATTCATTCACTCACGAGGATAGATAAAAATAAAGATAGAATCATGGAAAAAAAAATAAATTCTAGGTAAAGAACATATACCCAATCGATTTGCTTGAAAAACCCACAAGGAATCGCTCAAAACCAGCTCTACAAGTCAAAATGCGATAAAAATGGCCTAACCCTCGATTTGGAAAACTTATATTCTGCCCAGGCCTGAAAGCATCGCGATCGCGAAGAGGAAATGGCTACTTCCCGGAATTGATGCTGTTCGATCGCGAATAAGAATGTGCGATCATGAAGAGGAAAATTAATGGCCCAGGAACTGGGCTACACGAACGCATGAAACGGTACGCGAAAGCGAAGAAGGAGAAAGTAGACCTTCGCGATCGCGAATGGAATCACGCGAACACAAAGAAAAATAATTCATTCTTCATAAATTGGACTACGCGAACGCGAGGGAACAGATGCGAACGCGAAGAAGGATAAGGCAAACCTTCGCGATCGCGAACGTGATTATGTGAATGCGAAAAAGGGAAAAACAGACCTGCACGATCGCGAATGGAATCACGCGAACGTGAAGAACAGCGAATTCCTCCTCCAAAATTACTGTGATGACCCAAAATGTCATCTTTGAATTTAATAAGTAATTCTGTATTTTAAAACCCAGAAAAGCACCATTTATCATTCCTCGACTTGCGTGCGCAGTCCGTATAATTTTTCGGAAAGTTTTTATATACAAATTGGATTAAAATGTGAAATAGAGCTTTAAAACTTAATTGAGTTGACTTTGGTCAATATTTTGAGCAAACAGTCCCGAATCAGTATTTTGACAATTCCAGCAGGTCCGTATCGTGATTTGGAACTTGGGCGTATGCCTGGAATCGAATTCCGAGGTCCTTAGCCCTAGATATGGAATTTTGATGAACAATTAAAAGCTTGAAAGCTTAATGATTTTAAAAAAATTACTAATGTTGGATTTATTGACCCCAGGTCCGTATTTTGGTTTCGGAGCCCGGTATAGGTCCACTATAATATTTATGACCTGTTTGCCGAATTTGGTGAGAATCGGAGTTGATTTGACGTGATTCGGACGCCCGGTTGTAAAAATATAAGTTTTAACGTTTTCTTGAAAATTCCATAGATTTGGTGTCCGATTCATAGTTCTAGATGTTATTTTGGCGATTTGATCGCACGGTAAGTTCGTATGATATTTTAGGACTTGTGTGCATATTTAGTTTGGAACCCTGAGGGCTCAGGTGAGTTTCAGATAGGCTACAAGATGATTTTGAACTTAGAAAATCGGAGTTTTGAGCTTCTACTGTCATCTGTTGCATTGTGCTTCGCGATCGCAAGCCATTCCTGCGATCGCGATGAGGAAATTGTAAGTAGTGAAGTTTACCCTTCGCGTTCGCGAAGATAGGAATGCGATCGCGGAAGGTAAACTCCCAATGCACTGCGAACGCAAGGGACCAGCTGCGATCGCGTAGAAGGAAGGAAGGCAGAAGCTAGGCACGTCAATTGTGCTACGCGATCGCACAAGTAAGTACGCGATCACGTAAGGCTGGAAAAATATGTATTCCGCGATCGCATGACCATTTACGCGATCACGTAGAGTTAAAAGGTTGGGCAGCCAAAATGTGCTTCGCGATCGCGAAGAGTAAAATGAACCTGGGAAAAAGTTGTTCTACGCGATCACGAACGAATTTCCGCGATAACGATGAGTAAAAATCCTAGAAGCAGAACTTAAGTTCTGGAAATGGGGTTTTGACCCATTTTCAACCATTTCCAATTCTTGAGCTCGGGTAAAGCGATTCTTGGGCGCATTTCATGAAAAAACATTGGGGTAAGTGTTCCTTATCCTATATTGATTATATTTCATGATTTCATACTCATTTATATCGTGAATCAATGAATTTAGAAGAAAAATTAGATTTTTATAAATTCTTCCAAAAACGAAAATTTTAGATTTGAAGGTCCATTTGATATCAGAATTGGATAATATTTGTATGATTGAACTCGTAGCGGAATGAGTGTTCGGATTTCATAAGTTTTTTCGGGATGTGAGATGTGGGTCCCACTGTCGAATATTTTAATAAATTTTAGATTTTTATACGGAAAATTAGTAAATTCATATGGAATTAATTCATATGATTCCTATTGAGTATATTGAATTGTTTATGAATAGATTTGAAGCTTTTGGAGATAAATTTAAAAGGAAAAGCTGTGGTCTAATAATTGATTGGAATTTGCAAAGCGAGGTAAGTGTCGTGGTTAACCTTGACTTGAGGAAATAGAACCCTTAAACTATTTGTAATGTGAAATGCATGTGAATGACGTATAGGTGAGGTGACGAGTGTCTATACGTCGTCAAATTAATTCTTTGCATAATTACTTGAAAAATCATAAATCGTTTTAAATCATGAATTAATTATTATAATAATTGTTTCTCTCATATTCGTTGTCACATATTAATTCTTGAATTTCTGTATTAATTGTTACATGCTATTTGTATTATGTGTCTTAATTGTTATTTGACATTTAGCATATTAAATAGCACACTGCCTATTTTCTCCCTGATTTTTATAATACTTTGCTATTTGTCATTGTTTGTTTCATAATTAAATCATAATTATTGTATGCTTGTTGTCTTATAATTTTATATTAATTGTTGCATTTATTAGGGAAATTTCTTCTATAAGATTTGGTAAATAGATATATTGGAGGATCGAGTTTCACGCTGCAACAGAATTGATTGAAATGGATATATTGGAGGATCGGGTTGCACGCCGCAACAGACTTATTAAAAAGTCCATATTGGAGGATCGGGTTGCACGCCGCAACAAACTTATCAAAAGTCAATATTTGGAGGATCGGGTTGCACGTCGCAACAGACTTATGAAAAGTCAATATTTGGAGGATCGGATTACACGGCGCAACAGACTTATTAAAAGTCAATATTTGGGGGATCGAATTGCACGCCGCAATAGACGTATTTAAAAGTCAATATATATACTTGATTAAAAATATTTATATGAGAGGATTGAAAATGAATATATTGTGAGAGCGGGTTGCACGCTGCAACAGAATTGAATGTGAATATATTGTGAGAGCGGGTTGCACGCTATAATGGAAATTGATAAAAATGATAATTAGTTATGACTGGTGAGTTGGCTTCAATTATTTTAAATGAGTTACCTGATTTATTTCTATTATTTGTTATTGTTACTAATATTGCGTACAAGTTAATGTAAGTGACCCGCCTTAGCCTCGTCACTACTTCGTCTAGGTTAGGCTTAGCACTTACCAGTACATGAGGTCGGTTGTACTAATACTACACTCTCCGCTTCTTGTGCAGATTTCGGAGTTGGTCCTAGCGGCGTACCATAGACTTGCTCGGATTTCAGCTACTCAGAGGAGACTTAAGGTATAACTTCACATCGTCCACAGTTCTTAAGTCCCCGTCTTCTTTACTTTAGTTGTGTATTTATTTCGAGACAGCTTTATTTTATTCAGGACATTATTTGTATTATTCTAGAAACTCACGCACTTGTGACACCAAATTCTGGGATGGTATGTAGACACCGTTGTGTTTATGGATTATTCACTATATTTCAGACCTTACTTTTGCATTTATTTCTTTGTTATTAATAAATTTAAAAATTATTTAAAAATGGCTAATATTATTCTAGCGTTGGCTTGCCTAGCAAGTGAAATGTTAGACGCCATCACGGTCCGAAGGTGGGAATTTCGGGTCGTGACAGTTGGTATCAGAGCACTAGGTTACATAGGTCTAACGAGTCACGAACAAGCTTAGTAGAGTCTGAAGGATCGGTATGGAGACGTCTGTACTTATCTCTCAGAGACTATGAAGTTTAGGAACAATATCACTTCTTTCTTATTCTATCGTGAGATTTTATTCTATCATCAATAATTGAACCATTCTACTCTTATTCTATCACAGATTGTGAGAACACATAATACCTTTATAGGTGGACAGGGACCAGAACCCCCGGTGGCAACTATGGCCAGGGGTAGAGGTCGAGGCCGAGGTCATGCTAGAGGCCGGGGACGAGGTAGATCTCAGTCCAGAACTCGAGCAGTTGCACTTGTTGTAAAACCTCAGGTGGACCTTCAGGAGGAGGTTCCAGTTCAGAATGTACCAGTTGGACCAGTTCAGGTCCCAGAAGGATTTATAGCCACTCCAGTACTTCAGGATGCTCTAGTCCATTTGGTAAGTCTTATGAGGGCGTGGCCCAGAATGGTACATTTCTAGTGGCACCAGCCATCTCACAGACTGGGGGAGGAGCAAAAACTCCCACTACTCCCGCTCCGGAGCAGATGGCTCCCCAGAATTAGGCTCTAGCAGCCCTGTCAGTTGGGGTAGTTCAGCCAGTTGTTGCGGCACAAACCGGTGATAGGCTCGCAATGTCTTTTGACGCCTTATTGAGACTGGATAATTTTACTAAGCTCTTTCCAGTTCACTTCAGTGGTACACCTTCTGAGGACCCACAGGATTATCTTGAATGCTGCCATAAGGTGCTGCGGAACATAGGTATAGTTGAGACCAATAGGGTTGATTTTGCTATTTTTCTGATGACGGGTTCCGCCAAGAGGTGGTGGAGAGATTATACATTGACCCGACCAGTCGGATCGCCTGCACTTACCTAGGAGCAGTTCTCTCAGCTATTTNACATAGGTATAGTTGAGACCAATAGGGTTGATTTTGCTATTTTTCTGATGACGGGTTCCGCCAAGAGGTGGTGGAGAGATTATACATTGACCCGACCAGTCGGA
>AWOL01S0068571.1:3238-17636 GCA_000715115.1 Nicotiana otophora
ACCTCTTTCATTTCTTAGGTGTTCTCATTACATGATCTGGTGTTGTGGCCAAAATAATAGATACAAGGATATTTTGTCGTAGCAACTGGTACTTTCATCCCCTCCTTGCTAGCTCAAACTCATGGGTTACTCATATGGAAAATGAGACGTGACGTGGAAATTAACTTCCTATCTTGAGCTATATCGGACGATCTGGAGTACCAAAGAAGTGTGAAATTCCTAAATTTCCCAGTAGCCTCCTCATTATAGATGTGGTTGAAAACACACCGATAAGAAGGACTCTACTAGGCACGGCTCCAAAACATATTATGTAAGGACATGTCCGGTCGTTTTGAGCTTTAGCGTGTTGCTCGGTGGTTTGAGGCCCTGAGCAGCTTCACTTCAGGTATTATGACTTGTATGCATGGTCATAATTTAGTTTCAGGATGTTCGGAGTTCATTTGGAAAGAAAATTCTAATTTCGGAAGCCTTAAGTTGAAGGAATTGACTAAAGTGTGATTTTTGAGTAAACTACCTTGGAATCGGGATATGAATATTCCAATAGGTTCGTACAATGATTTTGGACTTGGGCGTATGTCCGGATAGGGTTTTGGATGACCTGGGAGCGTTTCGGCACCTATTATGGAAGTTGGCATTTTGGAAGAATTTAATAAATTTGAGTTGAAGTGTATTTCAATGTTATCAATGTCCGTTTGGGATTCCGAGACTCGGAATAGCTCGTATGGTGATTCTGGTATTAGGATCACGTCCGGATGTGGATTTGGAGGTCCGTAGGTCATTTTGGTGTCATTTGGCAAAAGTTAGAAATTTGAATTTTTTTGGAGAGTTTGACCGGGAGTGGACGTTTTGATATCTAGATCGGATTTCGATTCTGGAAGTTTGAATAGGTCCGTAATGTCAATTATGACTTGTATGCAAAATGTGAGGTCAATCGAACATGATTTGATAGGTTTCGGCATCGATTGTAGAAGTTGAAGTTTCAAAGTTCACTAAGTTTGAATTGGAGGGTCATTCGTGTTTTTAGCGTTGTTTGTTGTAATTTAAAGACTCAACTAAGTTCGTAATATGTTGTGGGACGTGTTGGTATATTTGGTTGAGGTCTCGAGGGCCTTGGGTGGATTCCAGATGGCTGACAGATCGAGTTTGGACTTGGATGAAATGCTGAGGCAAATGATATCTGGTGCAATCGCACCTGCGTTAAAAGGACCACAGGTGCGAGCCAAGAGTCGCAGGTGCGAAGGAGAGGAGGCTGGCCAGTAACTGCTGGTGCGGAACATTTGGGAGCACCAACGAATGTGGAGGTGCTAAGAGGGCAACGCATGAGCGGGGGATGGGCGCAGGTGCGACGCATGGACCACAGAAGCGAACGCGCAGATGCGCTACATGAAGCGCAGATGCGAGACTGTTGGGCCGAGTTAGAGCTGCACCTGTGATGGAATTTCCTCTGGTGCGAGAGGTTGCTAGATTTGGCCAATTTTCTTTCATTTTCTCTTGGTTTGGGCGATTCTTGGAGAGGTGCAGGTGGAGGTGTTTATCATCAATGGCTAAGTACGTTATCCTCACCTATGTTTTAGTCAAATACATGGTTTTTATATGAATTCAAGCATGGAAATTGGTAGAAATTATGGGATTTTGATAGAAAACCTAGAATTGGAAATTTTTGATTTGTGACCACAAATTTGGGCATGTAATTGGAAATAAATCATATATTTGAGTTCGTGGGGTTATGGGTAATGGTTATCTTCGAAAATTTTCGGAATCCAGGCACGTGGGCTCGAGGGTGATTTTATCGAATTTTCGAGCGGAGTTGGAAATTAATGTATATTAAGTTATAATAAGTGTTAGAGTATATATATATATATATATATGGGTTTGCACATTTATTGACTAGTTTTTGAGCGACGGGCATCAGTTGGAGTTGTTGGAGGGGCTTTGGAGCAGGTTATTGAATTGAGGAGCGAGGTAAGTCTCATTTCTAACCTTGTAAGAGGGAATCAACCCCATAGATGAATTGATTAAATATGTGCTTCTACTTGCGGGGGGCTATGTACACACGAGGTGACAAGAGCGTAGCTGCTAATTATGCTTATATCTGGGTAGGTTTAGGCTTACACCATGTCGTGTTGATACAATTATTTTATTATGTTTATTTTGTTTGCCTTGAAAAGAGTTGAAATTGAGGATTTCTAGACTCGAAAGTTTTCATTGAATTTCGTATTTTTGAAAAAGCATTTAAGAAATCTATGTGAAACCGCGTCGCAAATATATTCCACGAGCGGGGTAAATTTCCACTACTCTCATGGGAGAGCGTTGTTAGCCTCAGCAGGTTTATATTTATATGTTGGTTCGTGCCGTTCGACCCTCGGCAATGCACAATTTATATTTATATATTGGATCGGGCCGTACGACCTCGGCATGACTTGTGCATGATCACTCCATGGAACTAATAACAATTGACGCTGCTTTATTGGCTGGAGATATAAATTGTTGAATGATGAAAAATAAATTTGGAAATTTCTTATTAACAAAAGGATTGTTTACTTATTTCACGATATGGAGCTTACAACCGTTCTACAAGATCCATGAATAATTATATCATTGGTATTTTATTTATAGCCCATAGTAAGTGTCCGAGTCGACCCCTCGTCACTACTTCTTCGAGGTTAGGCGGGATACTTACTGGGTAATCGTTGATTTACATACTCATACTACACTTGTTGCATATGTTTGTGTAGGCACATATATGTCTAGTCGCCTTGTGGGCGTAGAGGCGCGGATATTAAGGGGACTTAGGTGAGCTACACTCTATACTACGATTCGCAGCCAGCAGAGTCTCCTTCAGAGTATTTATATTTTTCCTATCAAATTTATATTCCTTACAGATGCTGTATTTTGTTTTACTTCCTAATTGATGCTCATGCACTTGTGACACCGGGTTTTGGGGTGATTATGGGTTGTCCTGTATTGAAATTGTTAAAAATATTATTATTTACTTGGTAAATTCCATCTTTTACTATTTAATTGAAGGAAATATGATTTAAAAAATATTAAAAGGAGAACCAAATTAAGTATTCATTTTTGGCTTGCCTGACAGCGGTGTCCGGCACCATCACGACTTTTAATGGATTTGGGGTCGTGACAACATGGTTTTAGAGCATTAGGTTCACTTAGGTCTCACGAGTTATGAGCGAGTCTAGTAGAGTCTTGTAGATCGGTACGGGGACGTCTGTACTTATCTTCGAGAGGCTACTGGGCTGATAGGAGCACTTCCCTTTTTTGATTCCTCATCGTGCGATTTGATTCCTTTGATTCTTATGCCTTCATTTCCTTCCTATCCAATCTTATTCTATGTGAAGCGCTTGTTATAAATTTATAATCGAGGAATTTTAATGGCACTACTGATGTAGAGTAGGATGTTTCTCCCTGCGTATTCGATTGGGCTAATGTCGTCGCCTTGTTGAAGGATGTTCTGTCATCTCAGCTCAGTAGCTGTATTTCTGATGGTTTTGGGTCTATGCACCAATTGCTATGATGTTCATGAGTTGTTATCACACAGTATTAAAGTAATGGTAGGATACTTGTCTACGTGTAGGGGCATTGAATGAATTGAAAGGAGGTTTTTCTCAATGCGTGATTCAGAGCTTCAGTGTTTTATTTCTAGCGGAGGGAAAGGCAATCGGACTAAGAATGTTCAGGTTGGATTGATGGAGTAACGAGACTTAGTATTTTCATGTGTGGTGGAATCTTCATCTGAGATGTGGTGTTGTCGTCCTTGATTGAATGTGTTAAGTTTGCCGGTATTATGGCCTTCTTCAAATGGCCTTTGGGGAAAAGTATTGTGAATGGTGCCGGGGAAGCGACTGTCAGATGTCGCAGTATGCTGTGGTTCAGAATCGAATTGATAATATTAATATTGATGGCTCAAGGAAGATGATCTTCGGGGAGGTTTAGAGTTGGCGGTAATATGTTGGTTTGGGTGCTACAGAGATGAATTTTGAGTTAAGGCAACAACTAGGCAGCGAAGGATGAGGAAGGACATGTGGGAGGTGTCTTGCGGTGGTTAAACTTCTAGAAGGCCAAGTGTAAGGAAACAGAAGTCGAGTAGTTGCTTAAAAGAGAGGGTTTGATCAAAGTGGGAGAGTGGCAGAGTAGCATACAATTTATGTGGTAGGAGAGCCACACACCTTGGGGGAAGTTAGAGTGACTTGGGATTCATGGTGGAGAGTGACTAGGTCTACGGGCTTAATATAGAATATTCGCTGCTATATTGAGGAAGATTGGGTGTTACATGAGGGAGTTGCTTAATATGAAGCAAGATACAACATGACTTTGGATTGGAATGTATTGTCGCACCTTTAGTTGATGTCCATAAGGAGTGAACGGACTTGTACAGCTAGTGAATGAGCACGGGCTCAGGATGGTTTATTGGCTTCGTGTTAATTGTACTCGATGCAGCGTTGTTGGAGGATGTCGGCATGGAATTTCCACGGTTGCGATATATCATGTGAGCAGGTTAGCGGTTGCGTGGTGTTAATGAAGCTTCTACGAAGAATTTTACTGGCTATTCAGTAAGAGGTCGAATATGTGAATATTGCTAGTGATTCAGAATGTTCATGAAATATTTAACATAAGGATTTGAGGAATGTGTGTTATATTTGGCCTTATCGATTCATGTTTAGGTTTTGGGAAGACTCGCATTCTATGCTTCGTGTGGATGTGATGTATAAGGAAAGCAAATAAGCCGGTTGCTTCTTCGAGAGGCTGTTCATGTGCTAATAGGGCCTTGGAGTTTTATTATATTAGGGAACAAGTCAGAGTGGGTGACTCTCAACAATGGTCCTAGTAGGTTGAAAAATAATTAATTAAAGTGCGGTGCCTAAGGAGTTTGAGCCAGTAGTATGGTTAAGTATTGAGATTTTGTAGTGGATTATGAAAAGTGTCTTGGAGTGTTCTATATTATCTTTGGTTTGCAGTGTGGCATTGGAGGAATGGGAGAAAATAACTTCGGATTCATGGAAGAATTTTCAGAATGGGTGTACCACCAGAAGGATAGTATGTGATGGTTTGTGGGTTTTGGAGACAACATAGTCTTATGAAATAAGGTCACTCAGGATGAGTGCAGAATTTGGTTCCCGATGATTTGAATGGAGCTATTATTATTTCTAGGGCGTGTCCCGAGTATTAGGATAATTCGGTTCGGCTAGCAATGGTTGAACTGGCATGATGGTAGCAATGATCTGTTTCTTCAGCATGTTGAATTATACATGTGATTTGTGGCGGTACGTGCGAGGCTTGACGACCGCCGTAACTGATTTGTTTTGGGGAGCATTCGAGTATTATGGCATGTTATGTGTAGATGGAACCCGGAGGAATTATGGTGGTTTAGACCACTACTTGAGGTTTGTATTTTGCTATTGTTTGAGAATTTATTTGCGTGTTGCATTGGTTCTTCTAGAATGAGCTAAGTAAAAGGTTTCTATAAGATAAACTATTTATTCTATTAGTAGATCGGGGGTTATTATGGAATTCTGGTACTCTCACGTATTGGTATGTTAGGTGCAGTGAGCGGCATGTGAAATTGGAAGCTGAGGATCAAGGTTGCGGTTCTATGTTGACAAGAATGTCAAGAGCTCGGATGAGCAGGAAAGAATTCAGATGTTTAGAGTAAGCTGGTATTATCTTTAGCGTCACCTTAGATCGGTGTCTTGTGTAAGGGGCCTTGTGTATTGACTTGTAGACTTTTGACTCACTCTACAGAATTAGAACAGTTGGTGGTATGGATGTGCAAACCTTGCTACGTGAGCGGAATGGTCATGGGAGCATGCCCTACAGGGAGATTTATATAAGTGTGACATGTCAGTCACTTGATTGTTAAAGATTGAGACCAAAGATGGAGGTCATGGTAATATCGCAAGTGCGAGAGTTTATGCCTGAGTGGCATTCTATTCCTTGGCCTATGGACCATGTGAGTTTGTTCCGGATTGATGGTTGTTCTTGTGTGTCATGAAACAAACGGGTTATTGTGGATCCTTGAAAGGTTATTAGCCCAGTGCGGTACGATCTTAGTGTGAATGTGGGCTCTATATCAGGCTGGATATGTTCATTTCAGCATAGTGTTGTTTTCGGAGGGGTCTTCGAGCCTTAGATGTTATTTCTGTCATCAGCTATTTCACGTAATACTGTATTATGCCATGTGGGCTATGAGATGGTTTGATTATTCGCACCCGTATTGAGATCCCATATAGTTTGTGGTTTTATGTGAGTAGGATTGCTCTCGAGATACAGATCATATATCGCACCTTAGTTGTGCTTGAGGTTTATAGCATATGACGCTACTCGTCTCCCCGTGATTTGTATTATGCACTTCGCATGCTTATGGTTGATATTCAGGCATTTCGTGGGTATAAGTATTATGGCTCGATGTGTGTTTTCTTTAGATTATTGTGTGTGGATCGTGTGGCACGCCGCCATGGGTATATGGTTGGATCAAATGGAACGCCGCCATGAATATGTTGTTTGGATCGGGTGGCATGACGCCACGGGTATCATGGTTGGATCGGGTTGCACGCTGCAATGGTATAATATATGGATCAGGTTGCATGCCGCAACAGTCTGATGTTGAGTACATTTCCCCATATCTATCTGTATGTGTTTTGTTTCTCATTTTCTGGGGAATGCTCATAACATCTTTTCGGTTGCTTAAATTAGCTATGTGGGTTGAGTAGTTCTTTCCAGAGTTCGTTTTCCTTATGTATCGCATTCGAGTCTGTAGCTTGTTAGCACATTATGGCATCATATGAGGCTTTTTCAGTGTCTGAGGTGGCTTATTGCCTGAGCAGCTTGTACTGGGGTGAGACGAGATTATTGGACCTGGGATCAGTGCGATCGGATTTATATAAGGAATATTGAAGTGTAAATATTGTTATTTAGTTCAAAATGAGGTAATGGTTCTTGTCGTGGGGAGAGACTCCATGCATTGTGATTCGGCAGGTAGTTACCAGTTTTTACATATTTCTTCTATCGTGGCAGTATTGCAAGAGCGGGAAACGGGACTTATATGCTTTGTGGGGTGCATTGTGGGCATCAGATTTGTAAGATTTTGATTATCATTGTCAGATGATGTTATTATGGTCATGTGAGTTACACGGTGCATGGTAAGAATTTAGTAAGGGTATACAATCATGAATTGGTACATCGTGTAGTGATTGAAACGGTGTTCGTATGTTGGAAGCAGTCCTAGTAGAGCATTTTGGATATTGGAATTTGGCTCTAAGGCTTATTTGCCTAAGTAAATGCGAGGATCTTCAGATTTGCTCGAGCTAATGTGCTCTACTGAGTTTTGGTAGCACGGGTAGGTGCACGAGGTGATAAACAGTAATTTCAGACAACTCTAGAGAAGCTCTTAGCACGTTCGAGGAAGAACGTATGTTTCAGTGGGAGAGAATGTAACGACCTGACCGGTCGTTTTGAGCTTTAGCACATCGTTCGGCGGTTTGAGATCCTGAGCAGCTTCACTTCAGGTATTATGACTTGTACGCATGGTCAAAATTTTATTTCGGGAAGTTCAGAGTTTATTTGAAAAGAAAATTCTAATTTTGGAAGCCTTAAGTTGGAGGAACTGACTAAAGTGTGATTTTTGAGTAAACGACCTCAGAATCGGGATTTGAATATTCTAACAAGGTTCGTACGATAATGTTTGACTTGGGCGTATGTCCGGATTGGATTTTGGATGACCCGGGAGTGTTTCGGTGCCTATTATGGAAGTTGGCATTTTGGAAGAATTGCATAAATTTGAGTTGAAGTGCATTTCAATGTTATCAAAGTCCGTTTGGGATTCGAGCCTGGGAATATCTCCGTATGATGATTCTGGTATTGGGAGCGCGTTCGGATGTGAATTTGGAGGTCCTTAGGTCATTTGGCGAAAGTTGGAATTTGGATGATTTTTGAGAAGTTTGACCGGGAGTGGACTTTTTGATATCGGTGCCAGATTCTGATTCCGGAAGTTGGAGTAGGTCTGTTATGCCAAATGTGACTTGTGTGCAAACTTTGAGGTCAATCGTACGTGATTTGATAGGTTTCGGCATCGGTTGTAGAAGTTGATGTTTCAAAGTTCACTAAGTTTGAATTTGAGGATGATTCGTGTTTTTAGCATTGTTTGATGTAATTTAAAGCCTCGACTAAGTTCGTAATGTGTTTTGGGCCGTGTTGGTATATTTGGTTGAGGTCCCGAGGGCCTCGGGTGGATTCCGGATGGTTAACGGATCGAGTTCGGACTTGGATGAAATGATTATGCAGCTGATATCTGGTGGAATTACACCTGCTTGAAAAGGACCGTAGGTGCAAGCTTGCGGGTGCGAGCTCGCAGGTGTGAGCCAAGAGTCGCAGGTGCGAAGGAGAGGAGGCTGGCCAGCAACCGCAGGTGCAGAACATATGGGCGCAGGTGCGAATAGGGCAACGCAGGAGCTGGCGATGGGCGCAGGTGCGACGCATTGACCACAGAAGCGGACGCGCAGATGCGCTACGTGGAGCGCAAATGCAGGACTGTTGGCCCGAGCTGGAGCCGCTGCTACGATTGAATTTCCGCAGGTGCGGAGCCGCAGAAGCGGCTATTTGACCGCAGGTGCGAGAGGTCGTTGGGCAGTATGCTCTTTTAAGAGCGGGATTTGGCCTATTTGCTTTCATTTTCTCTTGGTTTGGGGGATTCGTGGAGAGGTTCAGGTGGAGGTTTTTATCATCAATGGCAAGGAAAGTTATCCCCCCCCTATTTTGAGTTAAATACATGGTTTTTATATGGATTCAAGCATAGAAATTGGTAGAAATTGTGGGATTTTGATAGAAAACCAAGAATTGGAAATTTTGGATTTTTGAACACCAATTTGAGCATGTAATTAGAAATAAATCATATATTTGAGTTCCTGAGATTATGGGTAATGGTTATCTTCGAAACTTTTCGTAATCCGGGCATGTGGGCCCGAGGGTGATTTTATCGACTTTTCGAGCAGAGTTGTAAATTGTTGTAAATTAAATTTTAATGAGTGTTAGTGTATATATTTATGTATTTGCACATTTACTAACTAGTTTTGGAGCGACGGGCATCGGGTTGAGTTGTTGGAGAGGCTTTGGAGCCGGTTATGGAATTGCGGAGTGAGGTAAGTCTCCTTTATAACCTTATAAGAGTGAATTAACCCCATACATGAATTAATTAAATATGTGCTTCTACTTGCAAGGGCAACGTACGCACGAGGAGACGAGAGTCCGTGCGTAGCTGCTAATTATGCTTATGTCCGGGTAGTTTTAGGTTTACACCATATCGTGTTGATACATTTATTTTATTATGTTTATTGTTTTTGCTTGAAAAGAGTTGAAATTGAGTATTTCGAGACTTGAAAGTTTTCATTGAATTTCATATTTTTGAAAAATAATTTAAGAAATCTATGTGCAACCGCGTCGCAAATATATTCCATGACAGGGGTAAATTTCCACTACTCTCATGGGAGAGGGTCGTTCGCCTCGGTAGGTTTATATTTATATGTTGGTTCGTGTCGTTCGACCCTCGGTAGTGCACAGTTTATATTTATATGTTGGATCGGACCGTATGACCTCGACATGACTTGCGCATGATACCTCCTTGGAACTAATAATAATTGACGCTGCTTTATTGGTTGGAGATATAAATTATTAAATGATGAAAAATGAATTTGGGAAATTTCTTATTAACAAAAGAATTGTTTACTTCTTTCACGATATTGAGCTTACAGCCGTTCTACGTGATCCATGCTTAATTATATCATTGGTGTTTTATTTATAGCCCATAGTAAGTGTCCGAGTCGACCCCTCGTCACTACTTCTGAGAGGTTAGGCGGGAAACATACTCGGTACGCGTTGATTTACGTTCTCAACCTACACTTGCTTCACATGATTGTGCAGGTACATATATGTTTAGTGGCATTGTAGGTGCAAATGTGCGGTTATTGTGAGGACTTAGGTGAGATACACTCTATACTACGATGCACAACCAGCAGAGTCTCCTTCAGAGTATTTATATTTTTCCTGTCCAATTTGTATTCCGGACAAATGTTGTATTTTATTTTACTTCCTAGTTGATGCTCATGCACTTGTGACACCGGGTTTTGGGGTGATTATGGGTTATAGTGTATTGAAATTGTCAAAAATATTATTATTTACTTATTAAATTCCATCTTTTATTATTTACTTGAAGGAAATATGATTTCAAAAATATTAAAATGGAAACCAAATTAAGTATTTATTTTTGGCATGCCTGATAGCGGTGTCTGGAGCCATCACGACCTTTAATGTATTTTGGGTCGTGACATTCTAGGACACTTTAAAAAAGTTGGCTATGATACCACGATTGTCACGCCCTGAAATTGAGGAGCTCGAACGGCGCTCAACCGAATGAACACGTCCAAGCAAGCGTGTTAGATTTCCTTCTACCCAAACTTATCTATTAATAAAGAGGAGATGTACTCCATTAGTCAAACATTGAAAAGCTTTCATTAGCAACTCCCATTTCATTTCCATTAGCAGCTTCATTTATAATTTCCAAATTATTACAAGTTTATAGATATAATGAAAAACATGTTTTCCAAAGACCAACATTTCTAGTTCGATTGCCAACAACGAATACCACCCACAACCTGTCAACGGAGCTTTTAAGTGAAACAAAAGTGAAGAATGGATGTATCGAAGACAAGACCTCGACTATACTTTATACTACAAAAAACAACGTAAGATGACTTAAAGCCCGGAATGGAGTAGGGCTCAACAAAACCTGTTGAATAGAGAGTGACTGCTAATGAGGACCAAAGCTGCCCGTTGATGAACCACCTGCATCCATAGAAGATGCAGCGCTGTCGACAAAAGGGACGTTAGTACATATGGAATAGTACTAGTATGTAAATCTAACTATCCTCTTTCAAAATAGAATGCCAACATAAAAAGGAAAAATATGGAAACAACAATCAACAATCAATGATATCTAATTTCCAAGTTAAGACATATTAATTTTAAAAATACGAAGAGAATATTATTTTTGCTTGGGAGGTCTTTAGCACCGATATACTATTATTCACAATATCAATATTCACAATACCAATGTTCACAATACGAATACCACCGTACTTTTAGCACGGAGTCCGATCACGACCCTATCGTCTAGGCCATCTCATCCGAGACATCGACCACAATCACAATTTCAATTATAATTTCAAGCACAATCACCACCATGTCTGCGACATTACAACGACCCGACTGATCGTTTTAAGCCCTAGCACATCGTTTAGGATTCTGAGTCCTTGAGTAGCTACATTTCGGGAAGTTCGGAGTTGATTTGGAGAGAAGATTCTAATTCGGAAGCCTTAAGTTGGAGGAATTGACCTAGGGCATGTATTTTGAGTAAATGACCTCGAAATTAGGATTTGAATGTTCCAACAGGTTTGTATGATGATATTTGACTTAGGAGTATGTTCGGATCAGGTTTTGCATGACCCGGGAGCGTGTCGACGTCTATTATGGAAGTTGGCATTTTGGAAGAATTCATAAATTTGAGTTGAAGTGCAGTTCGGATTCCGAGCCTAGGAATAGCTCTGTATAGTGATTCTGGTATTGGGAGGGTGTCCGGAAGTGGATTTGGAGGTCCGTAGGTCATTTCGGGGTCATTTGTTGAAAGTTAGAAATTTGAAGGTTTTTTGAGAGTTTGACCAGGCTTGGACTTTTTGATATCGCAGTCGGATTCCAATTCCGGAAGTTTGAGTAGGTCCGTAATGTCAATTATGACTTTTGTGCAACATTTGAGGTCAATCGGACGTGATTTGATAGGTTTCAGCATCGAGGGTAGAAGTTTGAAGCTTTGAAGTTCAATAGGTTTGAATTGGAGGGTGATTCGTAGTTCGATGTTGTTTGGCGTGATTTGAGGCCTCAACTAAGTTAGTAATGTGTTTTGGGACGCGTTGCTATAATTGTTTAAGGTCCCGGGGGCCTCGAGTGGATTCCGGAAGTTTAACGGATCGATTTTTTTGGACATAAGAATTTCTGAAGCTTAATGCTTCTGGTGTAATCGCACCTACGTGACTTTGGTCGCAGGTGCGAGATCGCGGGTGCGGCGAATTGTTCACAGAAGCGAGAAGGAAATGGAGCTAGGGGAGCCCCAGAAGCGGACTGGAGAAGTGCACCTGCGAGTGCGCATGTGCGAGGCAGCTGCCGCTGGTGCGTAAATTGCATAGATGCGCACAACAGGTCTCACCTGCGATGCCCGCAAAAGCTAAGAGACTTCCGCAGGTGCAAGTTCTTGGCTGGGCCGAGAGGACCACATGAGCAGAATTTTGACCGCAGGTGCGAAGGTCGAGCTGGGCAGTGTGTTTCTTTTAAATGAGGGTTTGGCTCAATTCCACTTCAATTCGTCCATGGGAGCAGATGTTGGAGCACTTTTGGAGTGCCATTTTATCATCCTTCATGAGGTAAGTGATTCCCACGTATTTTGAGTTAAATACAAGATTTATACATGAATTCAAGCTTAAAAATTTATAGAAATTGTTGGATTTTGAAAGAAACCTAGAAATTTATATTTTTGGATTTTGACCACGATCTTGGGCATGGAATCTAGAATAATCTATATATTCGAGTTCGTAATGTTATGGGTAATGTTTATCTTCGAAAAGTTTTTGAATCCGAGCACATGGGCCCGAGGGTGATTTTTATCGACTTTTTGAGGGAAGTTGGGGATTGTTATAAATTGATTTATAATGAGTATTAGAGTATATATTTATTGGTTTGCGCATTTATTGATTAGTTTGGAAGCGTTGGGCATCGAATTGAGTTGCTGGAGAGGCTTTAGAGCCGGTTATGGAATTGCGGAGTGAGGTAAGTCTCCTTTATAACCTTGTAAGAGGGAATTAACCCCATAGGTGAATCAAATCATTATGTGCCTCTATTTGTGGGGGCTACGTACCGCGAGGTGACGAGAGTCAGTGTGTGGCTACTATTCTGCTTATGTCCAGGTAGTATAGGACCCATATCATATTGTACTTGCGGTGTTTGCGCCCTACTTGTTAATTTAATTGTTTAACACATTTAGAAACTTGATAAAGGAATTTTAAAAAGGTTAAACTTTACTTACTTGACTGTTAAATAGGAATTTGAAATTCTTGGAATATTTGCCCCTTAATGAATCTTGAATTGGTTGTGAAGCGGGCCGAACGCCTCAGTAGTAGATAGATGCATCTATGGTTCGTGTTGTTCGACCCTCGGCAGTGCACGATTTAAATATTTACATTGGACCGGGCCGTACGACCTCGTCATGATTTGCGCATGATTGAACTGGTTGCTTTGGAATTTATAATAATTGATATTTCTTCATTGGCCTGAGATTCAAATTGATAAATGATGAAAATAAATTTGGATATTTCTCATTAACAAAAGAATTGTTTACTTATTTCATGATATTGAGCTTACGGCCGTTCTACGTAATCCATGCTTAATTATATCATTTGTATTTTATTTATAGCCCATAGTAAGTGTTTGAGTCGACCCCTCGTCACCACTTCTTCGAGGTTGGCCGGGATACTTACTGGGTACGCGTTGATTTACATACTCATACTACCCTTGCTACACATTTTTGTGCAGGTACATATATGTCTAGTGGCCTTGTGGGCGCAGAGGAGCGGTTATTGCGCGGACTTGGGTGAGCTGCACTCTATACTACGATCTGCAGCCAATAGAGTCTCCTTCAGAGCATTATTTTTTATGGTCCAATTTATATTCCGGACAGATGCTATATTTTATTTTAAATTCCTAGTTGATGCCCATGCACTTGTGACACCGGGTTTTGGGATGAATTATGGGTTGTTTGGTATTGAAACTGTGAAAATATTTTTATTTGCTCTGTAAAGTCCATCTTTTATTATTAAATTGAAGGAAATCGTGATTTCAAATACTAAAATGAGTAATTAAGTTAATTAATTATTGTTGGCTTGCCTGATAGCGGTATCCGGCACCATCACGACCTTTAATGAATTTTGGGTCGTGACAGGCATGGCGTCCGATCACGACCCGATCGGNAGGGCAATACGCAATACACAATTTCCACCCACGAATATGTAAGAAGACAAAACACATTGAAACTACTTACAAAGTATAACATTACATAAATCAGCCTCATATGGGCATCCCCAGTTCACTTATTTCACATCCAACCATCTTTATAGATTATCAACAATAAGCTATTTCTAATCAAGACTTTAGATACACATATGAGCAATTCAAAGTATTAGGCATATTGAGATTTTCCCACACAGTTTGGCATACTAGCTTTCATTTGAAACACGACTCAAAGCCATAACATTTTAACACACATATCATTCTTGAACACATTCCCGAAGGA
>AWOL01S0068578.1:0-15412 GCA_000715115.1 Nicotiana otophora
AGTAATACAAGGCGCCAACCCCTGGTTATATTTCCTTTTCAGTAATACAGGGCGCCAACCCCTGGTTACATTTCCTTTTCAGTAAGACAGGGCGCCAACACCTGGTTACATTTCCTTTTCAGTAATACAGGGCACCAATCCCTGGTTACATTTCCTTTTCAGTAATACAAGGTACCAACCCTTGATTACATTTCATTTTCAATAATAAAGACACCAACCCCCGGTTACATTTCCTTTTCAGTAATATAGGGCATCAACCCGTGGTTACATTTCCTTTNAAGTATAGGGTACACCAATCCCTAGCTATGTTCTCCAACATAGGGTACACCACTCCCAAGCTGATTTGATTTTAAATACAGGATACACCACTCCCTGATATCATTGCCAATATAGGGTATCCCATTCTCTGACCACATTTTCCCAATATAAGGTACACAAATCCTTAGTTGAGACATTCTTTTGGGACAATAAAAAAAATAAATCATCATGACCTTTTCAGGGTACACCATTACTTTTTTTTATTTGCTTTCAATAAAGAAGTAGTTTAGAATTTTGTTACAATAACTCATAAAACTTTTCTAGTGAAAACTGGGGCAGAAAAATTTCGTTCGTTTATTTGTTGTGATGTCTGAGCAGGTTTTACCTCGAGGCAGGGTTCGAGATGACCAAAAGAAGATTTCTCAATCCAGAATAAAGAAAACAAAGTGAATCCAAATGCTGAAGCAAATTGAAAGGATATGAATTACTCAGGACATAACTAAAGTCACAAGCTTTATATTTCCCGTTTTGATCAGAATAAGCCGTAGAATAATGAACAAGCACCTGTAGCTAGCAAGCATTAAGGTTAAAATCAGAGTCTGCGTGAAGAACCAATCAAGACTCAAGATCAAGTTTTAGAAGACTTATAGATAGGAATCTTGTAACTCATAGTTGATAGATTTGTTTAGTTTCTTTTGATGTAATAACTAGACTACAGAACAGAGCCTCGACGGAAACTCACTCGACTCTCCAACTCAGCATTCCATCCTTTTTCTTTGAACTACACGTGGCGAAATTTTCTCATAACCCGGGATATATAGGTTGTCCATAACGAAGACTCGGTCGCACTCTTTTCTCTTGTCTCTTCCCTTTTGAATAATGGTATGGCCAAAAATTAGTCTTATCGCTCATCTTTTTTTTGCCTGAAAACTTTTCATGTTTCCAAACAAAGAGGGGCATACAGTGAGCACCTAATTTTTGACCGTGCTTGAATTTTCGCCCACTCATCTCACCAATACCACACTTTGTCTCCACTCCACTTTTTCTTGTCTCCCATGCTTGCCCCCCATGCTTGTCCCCCACACTTTGTCCCCCACTCACAAACCCCATATCCCTATTTTTATCCATTAAAACACACACATAACACACGAAAAAAGAGAGAAAAAAAGGACCAGCTGCCCACCCTCTTCTTCAACCCTAGTCGTTACTCACCTTTTCTCTATATATCTTAGCAGCCCCAACCTCTCACTGTCTGGAATCCACTTACACTCCTCACACTCACCTCTCTCAACTCACTCATATAGACACACAGACTCTAACACACTTGGCCATCATCTTTTGCACTGTTGGTGGAGGTACTAGCTTTTAGTTTCAAGTGTCTTTTGCTGGGTATTTTCTGGGCCATTTCATGGGTTACAAGCTGCTGATTTGTTGCTGTTAGTGCTGAGGTTGTTAGTCGCTTTAAACAAAAGTTCTTCACTGTTGGTTAACTTCTGCATCTAGGTACTCTTCTAGTTCTCTTTCTTAATGCAATGTTATTCAGCTGTAGTAAAGTCGTGAATACATTAATCATATTTTAAAATTGCCTCGTCACATTTGTCGGATGTTTTGCTCATAAGTGTATGAATAGAGTGCTTGACTTCACGAATCAGTTTTCATTGTCATACTGAGTGTCATTAAGTTTCAGTTTCTTCTAAAGTTTAAAGCTGCTTTGATTGTTTAATTGCTAAAGGGCAAAGGAAGCAATATACTGATTTGTATCATGTCATAAATGGATATATGAATGCTTTAAGCCTTACGGTGATATGATGTTGTTGAAACTTTTTCATTTCGAGTTCGTGTATCGCCGTTTTGGTATACATAGTTGAACAAAAAAAAATGATTTTGTATATTCCATATCGCTGCTTAAGCTAAGCTAGAATTTCCTTGTTATCTTTAAGTTAGTATTGAAATGCATTCATCCAAATGGGTCGAATACCTTAAAAGAAAGTTTCTGGTTTTCATTTCCAATATCTAAAGTTGTAAAATAAACTTTTCTTTAAGTCACAAAGGCTAAGCTTCATCGAGTTATATTTATTTCCTTTCCTCCATGTAGTATTTTTAATTGGTTTCTTTAGTTGGGTGTTCTCTCACTCTTGTCATCATTGTTATATAATTAGATACCTTAAATATTTTATTGTATTAATTTATTTGTCTTATTTTGAATTGGATTCTTTATTAAAAGCATGACTTATTTTTTCTTGGTTCTTTATGATTATATTTTAAGTTGGCCCGTAAAGCTGCCCAATGCCCTTATAAATCCAATAAACAAAGATGGCCCAATTTTTTTTTAAATATAAGAATCTCATCAATTAATTTCAATGAATCATATTTTCTTTTAGTAGCCATGTAACTTAATCGCCTTAATAATTATTTTAAACTACTAGGCAAGTAGTAGGCGCACTTTAACCCTTTTTTTTATTCACGAACTCGCTTGCGTAGCGTGATGTTTAACACTTAATAAATTAATTCAATTATCTTAATGGCTTAATTAGTTCTCAATTTAATTAATCTTTTTCTATAATCACGTAAGACAAGGTGGGTTGCTCTGATGGTAAGCACTCTCCACTTCCAACCAAGAGGTTGTGAGTTCGAGTCACCCCAAGAGCAAGGTGGGGAGTTCTTGGAGGGAAGGATGCCGAGGGTCATTTGAAAACAGCCTCTCTACCCCAGGGTAGGGGTAAGGTCTGCGTACACACTACCCTCCCCAGACCCCACTAGTGGGATTATACCGGGTTGTTATTGTTGTTGCGGTTATTATTTTTCTATAATCGCGAATTCGCTTGTGTAGCGCGATAGTGGCATTTAATAAATTCCTAAACTAATCTCATCAAACACAAATTTATTAATTTCTCAAAAGTATTATAAATAATCGATTGTCATGATTCTGGATTCGCTTGCGAGGCGTGATATAATAAGTTAATTAATTGTATTGTAAGTCACGTATTCGCTTGCGTAGCGTGGTCATGAAGACGTAATATTATCCAAGTCATTCTTTAGTAATTCTAATAATCAAGCAACAAAAGCGGACATAGAAAAAACAATCATATAAATCACAGTTTGTCCAAAATTAATTCAAGCCAATTTTAGTCAATAAAAGCGATCGTGCCAGAACCACGGGACTCGGGGAATGCCTTACACCTTCTCCTCGGTCAACAGAATTTTGTACCCGGACTATATTTTCGCAGACCAACATGAAAAGAGTCAATCATCCTTTGAATAGGGATTCAAATAAAAGGTGACTTGGAATACCCAAAAAATCAATTCCAAGTGGCGACTCTGTAAATAAAATAATTCCTATTCAAATTTGTCACTTTAATTGGAAAAACCCTTTAACCCACAATCCATATGAAACACATATCTTTCGGGGGTAGAAAGGAGGTGTGACAGCTCTGGCGACTCTGCTGGGGAGTCTCAAGAATTCGAGCTTGTATATTGACTTTGTTTGGCTCTATTAATTTTTGTATATATTGTGATTTATTTGGGCCTAATGTGTTACTGGTCCACTTTTTCCATTTTGATATTGTTGAATTCTACATATAAATTGTATCCTCTCGTACCCCTCCGAGTCTTCTTATAGTTAGTTATGTTGTGTTTGCCTACCAGCATCACAAAATTTCTGTCTTGAGATAAAGCCAGTTAGCCTACCAGCTTCTGGTAAAGGATTTAGACATACATGCTTAGGCGGGAGAGTCTTTAGCTAGCCAGTGCTGTTCTACTACTGGTGACGCTTGACGCTCCTCGGCTCGAGTTGTCCGCTCGGGTGAGCCAGGTCTAGATACTATCTCCTTTAGGATTTACAAACTTAGAAGAACAAGCCACAAGCAATGAATATCCCTAGTAGGCTATGCTTTATTTGCATCATGTGCATTTGACTTAGCAGCGTTCGACACAAGGGTCGAGTTCTATTTTAGGACAGGTACTTTGTTGAGACCATTATGTCATGTTATGTGCTACTTGTTACATTATTTGGAAGGCTGGCATGTCGATCGACTTTAGCATAAATCAGTTGAACAAACAGAGAAAATAATGATGTGGTCTAGTGCATATGATTTTTAAAGATTATTTTTCAAAAAAATCAATTAAAAAAAGAACATAGTCGGTTTTAACCGAACTACACGGGTCTGATTCTCACCGGATGTGAGATACGTAGGCAAACCTCATTGGTTCCGGCCCCCAATTTTCAAAATTCCAAAAAGATATTTTTCTTTAATTCCTTCTTTAGAAGTTTTGTTTTTAGACCAAAAATTCAAAAATATTTTCTTCCTTTTTTTAAAAATAAGTCTTTCTCCCAAAATTCAAAAACAAAAAGCCAAAATCAAAATCCAAAAAAACATTTTCTTTCTTTTGAAATTTAAAAAAAAAATCAAAATTCAAAAATATTTTCTTTCTTCTTTGGAAGTCTTTCTTTCACCAATTCCAACAAAAATAATTGAAAATATTTTCTTTGCTAGGAGTTTTTGTCGGATTAATTGTATATGAAAACAAGAGTTAGTTTATCTATTTTATTTCTGATCCACTAAACTGCGTGGGTCTGATTCTCACCGGATGTGAGATGCATAGGCAAACTTCATCGGTTCCGGCCTCCAATTTTCAAAAATTCAAAAAAATATTTTTCTTCAATTCCTTCTTTAGAAGCCTTTATTTGAGATGTCAAATCCAAAAATATTTTCTTCCTTAAAAAAAATTGTCTTTCTCCCAAAAACAAAATCCAAAAAAACTATTTGCTTACTTTTAAAATTTACAAAAAAAAAATGAAAATCCAAAATATTTTCTTTATTTTTTGAAAAAAATCTTTCTTTCGAAGATTCAAAAAAAAAAGCAAAATAAAAAAAATCTTTATTTAGATGTTTTCTTTAAAAAATAAATCCAAAATATTTTCCTTGTTAGGAGAAAAAATAAATAAAAGGAAAAAAAGTTAGTTTATTTACTTTATTCGTAATCTTTCCGAACTACACAAGATCTGATTCATGCGGCGTCATGATACGTAGGCAGTTCCCATCGGATTCTATCATTGACATCAAATAAACTGAGTGAAAACAAAAGAGAAGAAAGAACAAGAAAAACAATTGTGACAAAAATAACAAAGAAAAATAAAAAAAATATAAAAAAACAAAAAAAGAAAGCAAGAGTGAAAAATCAAAAAAGAGAACACTGTGTCCAGTTTGACAAAGAAAATATTGGAAAGTTTTCGTAAATATGCCGTCAAATGGCGCAAGCAAGCCGCCAGGGTAAAACCTCCAATGGACGAAGCAGAAATGATTGTGGTCTTCCTACAGGCCCAAAAGACGGACTACTTCTAGAACATGATGTCCATTATGGGTAATCCGTTCACCGAGGCTTCCAGAACACGGGCCGAATCTTGAGTCATGCCGCCTTTAAGGCCACATCATAGACCGTTCAAAATGGTTCACGGAAGGAGGGAAGAGGGAGCCATGATGGCTTCGAGCTCGAGGGGCCCCACAGGTCATTCAGCCAATCATATATGCTTCCTAAGGCCCCACAATACTATTATCCCCATCAAGATGATGCTTATGTCGTGGCACCGCCTCCCTATGCGGTGATAAACATGCAACCTTACACGCGACAAGAGCATTATACACAAAACTGAGCTCCACATCCCAGAAATGCCCGTCCCTACCAAGATCCGTATAATCTCCAACCAAATGTTCTCCAATACAATTCTCGCCCAAGAGAGCCCCTCAGAAGGAATCAGTTCACCCCTTTGGTGAATCATATTCAAGTTTGTTTCAAAAGGTAATCGGGCTAGGTCTGATGTAGCCAGTGACACCGAACCAGCCAAACCCTGAGTCCCCCTCGCACCAAGTTGATACTAGATATGAATACCACTCTGGAGCAGTGAGACACGATATTGGGGATTGTTTGGACCCTCAAGAGGGCGGTTGAAGACTTGATTGAAGCCGAAAGAATCGTTCTTCGAGAAGAAGAGGCTCTTGATGTGACGAACAATCTGTTGCCTTCTCACAACACTGGGCCAGTCATTGTAATGATCTATGATGATGAGGAATTTGATCTGGCACTGAATGCCATGATAATCATTTCCGAGACAGAAGAAAAGCAAAAAAGCAAAAAAGCAAAAAAAAAAAAAGAGTTCGCCGAACCTGAAAAGTTCTCTGTCAGGCGAGAGTCTCGGTAGCCGGTTTTGCTGTCTTTTTTGCTTCTGGATTATTTCAGGGTGTAATTCGGATGTTTTACTTTATTGTCTTACTTTCTCATATAAACCCTTCTATCTTCAAAAAATTTAAAAAAAATCAAATAAAATTAATATTTCATTGTCAAGGAATGTCTCTTTTCTTAATCTTGTCACCTTTCTTATTATTTTTTTAGCTCTGTTAATGCAGATTTTAATAACATGACATGCTTGCGGACTTCATGCCCAGATCCTAAGACATTGTCAGACCTATAAATAATAAATCAAGAAGCAAAATATTTTGAAGACAAGGCTTGTAAGAAAATAAATAGAAAATTGGAATGAAGTTGAGATTCCCTCTCTTCGGATCATTGTTGAAGCCGAGATCGAGGATAATGAATCGGTCAAGACCCGGTTGGAACAGTTGACTATGATTAATGAAAAATGGATGGCCGCAGTTTGCCAGGGGTAGTTGTACCAACAAAGAATGACTCACGTCTATAACAAGAAAGTACGGCCCAAGAAATTTGAAATAGGACAACTCATTCTGAGACGTATCCTCCCACCTCATGAAGAAGCTAAGGAAAACTTGGCTCCAAATTGGAAAGGTCCATACATTATAATGAGAGTACTTCAAAAGAGAGCGTTGTACCTAGGAATCATCGAAGGAAATGACCCTGAAACAACCGTCAACGCAGATGCAGTCAAAAAGTACTTTGTTTGACCCTCTATGTAGCATTAATGTTCTCTGATTAGGATGGCGAATGCTTTCATTCTCGCTATCCAAACACCATCAACCATTTGCTAACCCTTTTGAGCCGGTTACCTTTCATTGATTACCCTCTTTGGAACCTGACTGAGTTATTAAAAAAACAAACAAATAAAAAACAAAGGAAAAGAAAAGAAAAAAAAAGAAGAAAGGAATAAAAAATAGGAGAATAGAGAAACGAAAACAAAATAGAAGAAAAACAAAATAAAAAAAAATTGAACAAGTTCATATTCCTTGAACTACGTTCGACTTGATTCCGAAAGGATACCTAGGCAGCCTCTCTCTGGGGTTCAGTCACACCACAATAAAAATCCACATTCCTCAAAAAACAAAATTGAAACTGGGGCAGATATTACAATGGTTCTGGAGTGGTTTCGCCCGAAAGGTTCCAAAGTTGTAATTCAATCCAAATCCTTTTTACCCAAATTCTTTTCAAGTCCTTTCGATCGATTAATGAGAATGTTAAAGAATTAGAGGATACAGTCATTTGGATCTGATGCAACCAAAATGAGAGAAATAAAATGAGAGAGTCTTATTGGTGAAAACCCTCACGGGCACCATAGGGCGATGACGAGCAGAGAAAATGAAAATGAGAGAGTCTTGTAGTGAAAAATCGCAAAGGGCACTACAAAGCGATGATGAGAAGTGAAATGAGAGAGATCAACTGGTGAAAACCCGCAAAGGGCACTACTGATCAAAAAGAAAATCCTTCCAGTCAGTAGTATCGACACAATCCCGAGCAAGGTTTCTCGGTTTTGAAGCAAAGGTTGTGATGAATATTTAAGGGTCGGATGGTTTACAAGGATCAGGCGTCCAGTCCAAGGCATATCATGTTCATTGAAGTCTGCATGTACTCCAGATAAGTCCTTATTTCCTTTCCCCGAGAGGGATACCTCTTGTCTAAATTCATTGTCCATTCCATTGTTTGTTGTTCTTTGAATCCCTTTCGATCTAACTTTGTTCCAAAAATTAAGGCAAATAATTGATGACAAGACTGATTTACAAGCCTCTCGTTTGATACAAGCTAATATGCAAAAAAGGCACCCAGCTTCGGCTGGGGCATCAAGTTGACCTCGACTGGCCATGGGGGCCAATGCTTCAAAATCAAAAACACTTGTAAGGAGAAAACCAAATTGAAAGTGCCTACCAGGCCAAAATGAAGTTGAAAAGTTTAAGTTCCAAGTGGCTAATAGTTTTGGCAAAGTTTGAAAAGCCAAAGACTCTCCGGAGTCAGAAATGCAAGTGGTATTCAGGAAACATCTAGTGGCAGGTTGAAATCATCATCAAAAGAAGATGGGCACAAAGCCAAGCTGCCAAAGACATCAAGGCCACACACAGACCACCATCTTTTAAAAATTCACAAATTTTCTTTGTTTGCAGCAGGAACAAAGAAGTGCAGAATGGTGATTCCTAAAGGACGATGTCACCAAAGGTAAGTTTCCTTAAAATCTCCAGTTTTCCTTTAATTTTAGCATGCATCACTATTGTTCATACCTCTCATTTTTCGTAGCTTAACCCATGTAGAACCTTTTCGCTAGTAGGACCCAGCTCACAGTTCCGGGTAGAAGTGCTCTTCGCCCAGGTTGTTTTTCGTAGCTTAACCTAGGTAGAACTATTTCGCCTAGGGGGATCAAACTCATAGTGTCGGGTAGATGTACTCTTCGTCCAGGCTTGTTTTACGTAGCTTAACCCAGGTCGAACCTTTTCGCCTAGGGGGATCTAGCTCATAGTTCTGAGTAGAAGTATTCTTCGCCCAGGTTGTTTTTCGTAGCTTAACCCAGGTAGAATCGTTTTGCCTAGGGGGATCCAGCTCATAGTTCCGGGAGGAAGTACTTTTCGCTCAGGATGTTTTACATAGCTTAAATCAGGTAGAACCTTTTCACCTAGGGGGATCCATCTCATGTTCCGGGTAGAAGTACTCTTCGCTCAGGATGTTTTATGTATCTTTAACCCAGTAGAACCTTTTCGCCTAGGGGGATCCAGGTCATAGTTTCCGGGTAGAAGTACTTTTCGCTCAAGTTATTTTACGTAGCTTAACCCAGGTAGAACCTTTTCGCCTAGGGGATCCAGCTTATAGTTTCTAGGTAGAAGTATTCTTCGCTCAGGTTTTGTTTCGTAGCTTAACCCAGGTAGAACCATTTTCGCCTAGGGGGATCCATCTCATAGTTCCGGGTAGAAGTACTCTTCGCTCGGGATGTTTTACGTAGCTTAACCCAGGTAGAACCTTTTTACCTAGGGGATCCAGCTCATAGTTCCGGGTAGAAGTACTCTTTGCTCAGGTTGTTTTACGTAGCTTAACCCAGGTAGAACTTTTTCGCCTAGGGGCATCCAACTCACAGTTCTGGGTAGAAGTACTCTTCGTCAAGTTGTTTTATGTAGCTTAACCCAGGTAGAACCTTTTTACCTAGGGGATCCAGCTCATAGTTCCGGGTAGAAGTACTCTTCGCTCGGGATGTTTTACGTAGCTTAACCCAGATAGAACCTTTTCGCCTTGGGGGATCCAGCTCATAGTTCCGGGTAGAAGTACTCTTCGCTCGGGATGTTTTACGTAGCTTAACCCAGATAGAACCTTTTCGCCTTGGGGGATCCAGCTCATAGTTTCGGGTAAAAGTACTCTTCGCTCAGGTTGTTTTTAAGTAGCTTAACCCTAGTAGAACCTTCTCGCCTAGGGGGATCTAGCTCATAGTTCTATGTAGAAGTACTCTACGCTCAGGATGTTTTACATAGCTTAACTTAGGTAGAACCTTTTCACCTGGGGGATCCAGCTCATGTTCCGGGTAGAAATACTCTTCCCTCAGGATGTTTTACGTAGCTTAACCCAGGTAGAACCTTTTCGCCCACAGATTCAACATTTCCTTTTCAGTAATGCAGGGTGCCAACCCCTGGTTACATTTTCCTTTTTAGTAATACAGGGCGCCATCCCCTGGTTACCTTTTATTTTCAGTAATACAGGGTGCCAACCCCTGGTTACATTTACTTTTTAGTAATTCATGGCACCAATCCCTGGTTACATTTCCTTTTCAGTAATACAGGGCGCCAACCCCTGATTACATTTCCTTTTCCAGTAATACAGGGCGCCAACCCCTGGTTACATTTCCTTTTAAGTAATACATAGCGTCAACCCTTTGTTACATTTCCTTTTAAGTAATACATAGCGTCAACCCTTTGTTACATTTTATTTTCAGTAATACAGGGCGCCATCCCCTGATTACATTTCTTAACAGTATAGGGTACACCAATACCTATCTCCTTACCAGTATAGGGTACACCAATCCCTAGCTGTGTTCTCCAACATAGGGTACATCACTCCATAATAGCATTGCCAATATAGGGTATACCATTCCCTGACTACATTTTTCCAATATAAGGTACACTAATCCTTAGTTGAGACATTCTTTTGGGACAAAAAAAAATCATCATGACCTTTTCAGGGTACACCATTCTCGTTCTTTTATTACTTTCAATAAAGTAGTTTAGAATTTTGTTACAATAACTCACGAAATTTTCCTAGTGAAAAGTGGGTAGAAAAATTCCGTTCGTTTGTTTGTTGTGATGTCTGAGCAGGTTTTACCTCGAGGCACAGGGTTCGAGATGAACAAAAGAAAAAGTCTTAATCCAGAATAAAGAAAAGAAAAGGAAAAGAAGTGAATCCAAATGCAGAAGCAGATGGAAAGGATATGGACTACTCAAGACATGACTGAAGTTACGAGCTTCACATTTCCTGTTTTGCTCAGAAGAAGCCATAGAAGAATGGAATAGCACCTGCAGCTAGCAAGCATCAAGGTTCAAATCAAAAGTCTGCATGAAGAACCATTCAAGATTCAAGATCAAGCTTCAGAAGACTTATAGATAGGAATATTGTAACTCATAGTTGATAGACTTGTTTAATTTCTTTTAATTTTGATTTTGATGTAATAACAGGACCACCAACCGGAACCTCGAACGGTACCTCACTCGACTCTCTCATCCTCTCCACATACTCCACCACTTCATTCATTTCTGAACTACACGATTTTGATGTAATAACAGGACCACCAACCGGAACCTCGAACGGTACCTCACTCGACTCTCTCATCCTCTCCACATACTCCACCACTTCATTCATTTCTGAACTACACGTGGCCTGATTTTTTTGTAACCAAGGATATGTAGGCAGCTCAGATACCAGAGCTCGGTCGCAATCTTTTGTCCATCTTTGTTTTGTTTGAAATTAGTGTCGGGTCAGAAATCAAATACGTCGCTTACTTGATTCTTTGCTAAAAAACACTTCGTGTTTTCAAGCAA
The DNA here is from genome assembly GCA_000715115.1 of Nicotiana otophora. NCBI lineage: Eukaryota > Viridiplantae > Streptophyta > Magnoliopsida > Solanales > Solanaceae > Nicotiana > Nicotiana otophora. Next base: position 11,502 of record AWOL01S0068578.1, read on the forward strand.
AGAGGGGCAGCTGTAAGCACGTAATTTTTGACCCGCCATGTTTTTCGAGCTATTTTTAGTGTTTAAAATATTTATTTAACTTTACTATAGTTTTAATGGAGTTTTAGTCAATTTTTACTTCAAATTACAATTTAAAAGCACAAAAATATTTTTTATTTTTAGTTTAAGGTCAATTAGTATTTTAATTTTACCATGATTTTAGCCTATTTTCTCTACTTTTTACTTTATTATAACATCTGAAAATACAAAAAATAGTTTCACTTTTAATATTTATATTTTATTTTAGTAGTTTATTAATTAAGAGTAATTTTTATATTTTATATTATTTTAGTCTTCTTAGCCCAAATTTAAACCCAACAAGACATGGACTCATCTCAATTTTCCTAAATCCAAGCCCAAATCCCTCAACCCTAAAAACCCTACATCCCCTCATTCTTAAAGAGGAGCTACACACACAGACGAAAAAAAAGAGGAGAGGGAGTGGCTGCGCTTTTTTTTTCTTCTGGACTCGACGCACAGAGCACAACATTTCTTCCTCCATAAATGACCCAAAAAAATAATCCCAGCTAAAAACCTAGCAGAAATGCAACCCCCAAAAAACGCCTCTGCCCCATTTCCAAAACCACGCTTTCTCGAAATTTTCTGGACAAAAGATCTCTTCAAGTTTTCCGGCGCCGTTCGAGTGTTGTTACTGGTTCGCGGTTCTGTCCGAATTCAATAGTCAATTCTCGTTGGCATTTTGGAGTCAAAAACAGTGTATCCGTTTGGTTCTGCAACTGCTATTAAGGAAATTTTGGCCTAACAGGTTCATCTCTATGACTATCATCTCTATATTAATCTTATCTTTATATAAGCTTTGGAAGAGCTGTTAACGATAGGTAAGATCTCGAGAGTATAAGTTGTTTAAGTAAAAAGTTGATATCTACAAACTTGTTCATCCGAAATAAAAAAAAAAAGTAATATTTTCTTATTTGTTGCTCAATCTCGCTTAGTGAAATGCTCACATAGTGAATCTTCTGACAGCACATTAACTTTTAACTTGGTAGTGGCTTTATTCCCTAGATAGTAATTTTTGGATTTTGGCTATTATTTCTTTTGTATTTTTAATATTGTTTTAGCTTGGATCTTAAGAGATGAATATGGTAGAATTTTTACTGTCTTAAGATTTATGCACTACTGTTTGGGTTTAATTAATCAAGCACTTGGAAGAATTTAACACTATTTGAGCTAAGGTCATATTTCAAGTTTTTCCTCTTTCAGCATTAAAATAATGTACTGACTTGAATGAGTTGAGTACCCAAATAAAATTCCCAGATTGTGGTTTCTACTTCACTTTAGTTATTGAGTTTTCTTTCCATTGTGATTGATCAAAGAAGATTTTTGTTAGTTTTTTTTTTTTTAAAATTCTGTCATTTCCATGTTATATGCATTTTGAAGAACTATTTCTTCGGTTGAATTCTAGCAGAGACATGTGTTTCTTTTAGAATGAATGAACTAACATAATATTCATGTGAATAGGGTCTTGAATTCTCTGTTCGTGTTAGTGTTGAATTGAGCGAGAAGGAGCAATTTAGGAAAAAGAAGTGTATGTTAGAAAGTAGGTAAATAACTTGGTCATAATTTTAGCTTCAAGGATGGAACGCAATTGAAAGCATAAATTGATCGGGTGGGGTAGTATGTGTAAGGGCTCTTCCGATAACTTTGATCTTTTACCTTTCTTAGTACCTATTTTCTTTAAGTGATTGAATGTGTGCTTATCTAGATTTATCCTGTATTTTCGCCATTTGTATGTAGAATGTGAATTGCTTGTTGGGTTGTGGGAGTTAGGAAAGACTTAGCCCAGTAGTAATCAAATATTTTTGGCATGCTTTAGTAATTAGGCTCGGTCCAAACACATGAAAAATAAAAAGTCAAAAGAATTTGAGCATGATTTAGAAATTTCCTTTTATTTAGTTCTTTTATTTATTTATTTGTTTGTTTGTTTTGTTATATCATTCGTAGGAGCAATGCTTTAGGCGCGCACTTAATCGACTGTTGTAATTATGTACACGTTCGCGTGACATGACTATGACTCCCAAAAATAAATTAAAGTACGCGTTCGCGCGACTTTGGCCAAACAATCCTGATAATTAATAAAGCGTGATTAATTGTGTACACGTACGCGTGACATGATTTTAACGCGCCAAATAAAATAGAGTTACGCACATGTGACCGGTTTCAAAGATAAATTCATAAAAATCGATAATTAAAAGCGGATAGATAAAATATGGAGATCCATTAAAACACAGTTTGCTCAAAACAAATAATATAAACCAAATATAGTCAATAAAATGACGGTGCAAGAACCACAGGACTCGGGGAATGCCTTACGCCTTCTCCCCGGTCAATAGAATTTCTTACCCGAACTTTTTTTTTGCAGACCAATAATAATAGAGTCAAACCTTCCTTTGACTAGGGATTCAAATAAAAGGTGACTTGGAACACTCAAAAACTCAATTCCAAGTGGCGACTCTGTAAATAAAATAGTCGCTACTCAAGTTTGTCACTTTAATTGGAAAAACTCTTTAACCTACAACAATCCATAACACATGTCTTTTGGGGTGTAGAAAAGGGGTGTGACACAAGCCATTGTGTTTAAAGTTTTCATTACTAATAAACCTAAAGTTGTGATTTTCGAAATATTTTATTTGTTGATATTTATGATGATGATCCATGAAAGTAAAAAAAATAAAAATGTGGAACATGAAATACGTCTAACGTGCCACGGATGAAGAATAATAAGTATGGCTAAGAGAGCCAAGGAAATAATGATGTTGCGAATGGTTGAAAGTACTAACGAAGCTCTATATATATATTGTGCAAAAGGTTAAGGGGTGAATATAAAATATATTTGTACTTTTGTTTCGCTTGTGTGCAAAATAAAAATATTTTTGGGAGTATCACTAACAAACCGAGGAAGGGTTGGTCTTAAGACCCACACCCGAAACTACATGTGCCGATGTAGGGGTAGATTGTGATTATTCCGTTTATTTGGGATGAGATTAGAATATTGATGTGATTGTGATTATTCCTCTTAATTGTGATTAGATTGATATTAGATTTGAATTGGAAAGTCAAAACACACGGCATATGTGTGAAGGCGGCCTAGCCGATCGGAAGGAGATCGGACGCCATGTTGCGCACATGGTAGTACTACTCTTGATAACACCTTTTTTGCATCACATGTCAAACCACTTTGTTCGTGGGGAGATGGCCTAGCCGATCGGGCGTGATCGGACTCCGTGCTTAAAACATGGTGGTATATCAGTGCTAATGATCTCCCAATTAAAAATATATATTGTTTTCGTATTTTGAAAATTGTTATGTTTTAACTGGGCATTTGGATATTGTTGATTGTGACTTGCTGTTTCTATGGTTTTCCCTTTTCTTATATTGGCATTCTATTTTTAAAGAGGACATTTAGCTTTACATACTAGTACTATTCCATATGCACTAACGTCCCTTTTACCGGGGGCGCTACATCTTTAATGGATGCAGGTGGTTCGTCAGCGGGCAATTTTGATCCTCGTTAGCACTTACTCTATGTTCAGCAGATTTTGGTAAGCCCTACTATGTTCCAGGCTTCATGTCATTTGACGTTGTACTTTATGTTTTGAGGTATAGCCGGGGCCTTGTCGCCAGCACTTCCATACTACTCTTCTGTTGTACTTAGAGGCTCCGTAGATAGGTTGTGGGTGGTGTATGATATTGGAAATTAAACTAGTAAGTGTTGGTATTTGGGCAAATATATTTTTCATCATATCTATAAACTTGTATTATTTTGGAAATAATAAATTGATATCCTTTAATAATGGAAAAAGAATGTGGAACACTTGACTCTTCTCATGTCTATCACTTGTACTGGTTCTTAT
>AWOL01S0068592.1:3562-15663 GCA_000715115.1 Nicotiana otophora
CGGAAGTATCACAGCGATCTGTCCCACGTGTTAGATTTCAGCTCTGTCCAGTTGGACAAGGATTTGACTTACGAGGAGGAGCTGGTGGCTATTCTAGCCCGGCAGGTTTGTCAGTTGAGATCGAAGAGTTATCCTTCAGTTCGAGTGTAGTGGAGAGGTCAGCCCGTCGAGGCAGCTACTTGGGAGTCCGAGTCGGACATGCGGAGTGGATATCCCCACCTTTTCACCAGCCCAAGTACTTTTCTATGTCCGTTCGAGGACGAACGGTTGTTTTAGAGGTGGAGAATGTGATGACCCGATGGTCATCTTATGTTTTAAAACCTAATTATGTGATCCGAAGCCTTAAAAATCTCATTTTTACCCCCCTCAATTTGCGTGCGCAGTCCGAGCGTGTTTCCAGAAAGCTTTTATGTTAACAACTTTGAAAAATATGAAATTTTACTTTGAAAATCATTTGAGTAGACTTTGGTCAACATTTTGAGCAAACGGATCCGGATTCGTATTTTGATGGTCCCGGTGGGTCCGTATCGTGATTTGGGGCTTGGGCGTATGCCCGAAATCGAATTTGGAAGTCCCTAGCCCGAGATATACTTTGTTGAAGTTTGAAAGCTAAAGGCTTAATGAATTTGAAATGTTTGACCCATAGTTGACTTTTTGGATATCGGGTCCGTAATTTGGTTACGAAACCCGGTATAGGTCGAATACCATATTTATGACTTGTCTGTGAAATTTGGTGAGAAACGGAGCTGGTTTGACGTGATTCGGACGTCCGTTTGTGAAAATAGAAGTTTCAAAGTTTTCTTGCAAATTTCATTTGATTTAGTGTTCAATTCATAGCTCTAGGTGTTATTTTGGCGATTTGATCACGCGAGCAAGTTTGTATGATATTTTTAGACTTGTGTGCATAGTTGGTTTAAAGCCCCGAGGGCTCGGGTGAGTTTCGGATAGGCTACGGAGTGAAATGGACTTAGAAAACATAGCTGATGCATTTTTGTTTCTGGTGTCTGCTGCAGATCTCGCATTTGAGAAGAGACTATCGCATTTGCGAGCCAGTGCATGGCAGGGGGTACTCGCATTTGCGAGGCTAAAGTTCGCATTTACGAACCTGTCTTTTCTGCTTTTGCGAAGGCAGAGTCGCATTTGCGACTCAACACTATTTTGAGAATCTTCGTATTTGCGAAGGTAGGGCCGCATTTGCGAGGGTTGCACGGTTCACATTTTCGGATGTTTTATCGCATTTGCGATCAATGGGATTACTGAAGGAGTTTGCAATTGCGACCTCTTCCTCGCAATTGCGATGTTCGCAATTGCGAACATGATATCGCAACTGCGAACATGATATCGCAATTGCGACATCTCCAGCTGGGTAAAACTTGACTTAGAAGGGATTTTGCTCATTCTTCAAATTTTCAAAACAAGAAAACCTTAGAGGCTATTTGTCAAAGAACTTTTCTTTCCCAAATTATTGGTAAGTGATTCTAAACTAGTTTCTTCCAATCTTTCACTACATTTCACAAGTTTTCAACCTAAAATTCTAGAGTTTTAATGGTGGAATTTGGGGGGTTTTGGGTAGAAATTAGGGATTTGGTAAATTGGGGATTTAGACCTCAAATTGAGGTCGAATTCCAAAATAAATTACATAACCGGGCTCGGGGGTGAATGGGTAATCGGGTTTTGGTCCGAATTTTGATTTTGGACCAAGCGAGCCCGGGAGTTGACTTTTGTTGTCTTTTTCAATAATGACCTAAATTGAATCTTTTGCAACCGTAGGTGATTCCTAAGGCTCATTTTGAATCGCTTGGTTGGTAATTTGCTAGATATTGTTGGTTCGGAGGCTGGTTTGAAAGGCAAAGCTGTGGTTGAGCTTTGAGTGGTCTTTGGAGCGAGGTAAGTGTTGTGTCTAACCTTGACTTGAGGGAATTAGGAACCCTCAGACTATGTGCTATGTGATTCCCATGTGAGCGGCGTATATGTGAGGTGACGAGTGCTTATATGCCGCTGAATTATCTATTTTCCCTAATTTACCGCTTTTCCTTAATTATTTCCTTTCATGTCTTAACTGTTATATGCTCTAAATGCTTTCCATGCTTAATTGCTACTTGTTATTCAATATCTTCTCCTGTTCACGACGTTAGTTCTTCTATAGTTTCATGATTCCCTGCTATTTGCTTAAATTGACTTACTTTCACCTTCTAATTGTCAATTACTGGATTGGTCTCGCTGTATAGTAATACTCGTGTAGAGTTTTTATATTGTACGAGGTTTCCATTGGGTTCAGTTTGGTAATTGTTGATCGTAAAGGTTATTTTGGTCTGAACTATTGATTTGATTGTGCATTGCGTACATGGTACTGATATGGTTGGATCGGGCTGCACACCGCAGCAGGTGTAATAAAGGTGGATTGATGTGGTAGAATAAGAGTGAATTTATACTATACGGTGGGATCGGGTTGCACGCCACAACATGTGGAATAAGGGTGGATTGACATGGTGAAATAAGGGTGAATTATGATACTAATATTGACATATGGTGGGATCGGGTTGCATGCCACAACATGTGGAATAAGGGTGGATTGACATGGTGAAATAAGGGTGAATTATGATACTAATATTGACATATGGTGGGATCGGGTTGCATGCCACAACATGTGGAATAAGGGTGGATTGACATGGTGAAATAAGGGTGAATTATGATACTAATATTGACATATGGTGGGATCGGGTTGCATGCCACAACATGTGGAATAAGGGTGGATTGACATGGTGAAATAAGGGTGAATTATGATACTAATATTGACATATGGTGGGATCGGGTTGCGCGCCGCAACATATATATATTATTTACCGTTATTGATATCGTTACGGTGAAATAAGAGAGGAATTTGTGTTGTCTGGTGGGATCGGATTGCGCGCCGCAACAACCTATATGTTTTCATTTCTTGAGCTGTGTTGGTATTTGTATCTGAATTATTAAAGATTGGTGATTCTGGACGACACTGGCTTATTCTTGAGGCTGTGGTTATTATTTTCAGTTGGCTGTTTAATTCTGTTCAGTGTTCCCATTTTCTGTCATTATTATATACTGCGTTCAGGTTGTAGAGTAGGTGACCCGCCTTAGCCTCATCACTACTTCATCGAGGTTAGGCTCGGCACTTACCAGCATATGGGGTCGGTTGTACTGATACTACACTCTGCACACTGTGCATATTTTGGAGATGGTCCCAGCAGCAGCTACTAGAGAACTCGGATTGAATGGCCGGCGGAGACTTGAGGTATAGCTGCTCAGCGCCCGCAGCTCCTGAAGTCCCCGTCTTTATTTTTATTTAGCTGTGCATTTTCATTCAGACAACTTTGTATTTATTTCAGACCCTTGTATGTATTACTCTAGAAGCTCGTTCACTTGTGACACTAGGTACAAAGATTTGTAGTAGATGTTTCTACAGTTTTAGCTTCCACATTTATATCTGGATTATTGCAGTTAAATAAGTTCTTCTTCATTAATTAAATTTAAATTGTTAAAATGAATAAATTATTCTAATGTTAGCTTGCCTAGCAAGTAAAATGTTAGGCGCCATCACGGCTCCGACGGTGGAATCTGGATTTTTTTTAAAACTTGGAAGCCTGGTTCAAAATTTGAGTGAATCATCTCAAGAATATGCTAACATCAGTTAAAGAAGTTAAGCCTTAATCTGAATTCTAATCTATGGTTACTGTTGAGAATCGAGGTTCTGAATATCACTATGAACTTGGAATTCTTGGAACTTAGAATTGTCCATCTTGAAATTCTCTTACGCATTTATGAATCGTGGTGTTGAGCTTTAGTCATGGAGATTAACCACTTCTTGTTGGAAGAATTTAGTGCTAAATTTGAAGACCATCATTTTTGAACACCTTGAAAGAACTAAGAACACTGCTTGATATATATATATATATCCTTTTCCACTTCTTTTTGCATTCTTATCTAGATTTCATGTAGTATTTAGTTCATGCTTGTGTTAATCTAGTCATTTGTGTTCGTATTTTCTTTTCGATCCAATTTTCTTCACGCTTTTCTCTTTATTTTTGTTAATTTTTTGTTTCTGTTGTTCGTTTGTTATTTTAGCTTCTTTGTTGAGTCGCATAAATTGCATTCTCGCTCTAAAGTTTGGAAGAACCGCTTGAAAGTGCCTTGATTGAGTTTGACATCAACTTTAGTGAAAAAAGACTTGAGTGGTGAGATTCTTGGAGTGTGTGCCTAAAAACCAAGTGCACAAGAGTGGTAAAATTTGAGTGGAATCTTTGAGGAATACACTAAGGGAGTGAATTTGGGGAGGTCTTTTTATTTTTTAATTATTTTCTTTGTTTGTGGGTACTATTTTTTGGAATATTGGAGGTACTTCAACTCCAAAGGAGGGAGGATCTAATGAGACTATTTTGGAGGCTTTACAAAGGATATGGTCAACATATGGTCAAGTCTCATGACAACGTTCTTAACCAATGCCGTGGCTTGCCACCTAATCCTAACCAAGGAGTGAAAACTAGTGCAACACAACAAACTAGTTCTACTCCAACCGCACCATACATTGCAAGGCTAATCAATCAACCACAATCTAGACAAGCAAGGGTTGAGCAACAACAACAACCTTAGGCCACAACGATCATAAAATAACTTTGATGATGATTTGGACTATGACAACCACTATGATGAATCAGTTAGAGTCCAACCAATGAGGAATGGACAAGGTGGCTTTAGAGGGAGAGGTGGAAGGAATTGTAGGGAATATCAATGTATGAACTTGGATGATATTTATGATTATGGTTATAATGGTAATAAAGAACATGGTAGAAGATGGGGAGATGAAGAAGACTGGGGTCTTAACAACATTAAGACTTCACTTCCTACTTTTAAAGGGTTTAGTAATCCCGAGGAATTATTAGAATGAAAAATACAAATGGAAAGGATGTTAGAGCTTAACAATGTATCCGATGCAAAGAGGTTCAAGCATGCCATTTCTAAATTTGTTGGTTATGCTTTTTCTTGGTGGGAGAAAGTGAAATGGGATAGAAATAGAAATGGAGATATGGCTATTGATTCTTGGGGGTTTCTTAGAGTGGTTATGAGAGCAAGATTTGTGCTCGAAGAATATGTGAATGACTTTCTTACTAAATTTTACAACATGAAGCAAGGAAGCAAGAATGTGGAGACTTACTTTGAAGAATTGGAGATAACTAGAGTTATAGCCAATCTTAATGATAATGGAAGACTCATGATTTCTAGATTTTTGGCGGGACTTAAACATGAAATCTTTAGCCAAATGACCTTGCACAAATTTGTTACTATACATGAGGCACTCCAAGGGGCTATCAAGGTTGAAAATAAGTTCCAAGAAGATAAGCAACTTAAATAGAGCAAATCCAAAAGCTATTACACTTTATGGAGGAAAAAATAAGGAAATTTGGCAATCTCTTTCAAATGAGAACAAGCCAAAAGTTGACTCCAAGTAGCAAATTGACGAAGGCAAACCAAAGGTTGAGGCTAAGGAGGGAGGTAAAAATTCTAAATCTTACTTTCAAAATCCAAACTCTAATAGGTGCTTTAAATGTCAAAGATATGGTCATAAAATGAGTGAATGTCCTAATGGATGAACCATAATCCTTATGGAAGAATCTTATGAAAGAGAAAAAAGTAGAGAACCATGTGAAGAAGAAGAGGCCAAGTGTGATGATAAAGTAGAATATGACTCTCCTAGTTTACCTTTGTATGTTAGGAGAGTGTTGAGTACCCAAATGATGGAAGATATGAACCAAAGAGAGAACTTGTTCCATGGAAGGTGTAAGATTAAAGATCAAGTGTGATATTTGATTATTGATAGTGGTAGTTGTGCTAATGTTGCTGGTACTTCTATGGTTGACAAATTAAATTTGAAGAGTCAAAGACATACTCGTCCTTACAAACTCCAATGGCTTAATGAATGTGGTGAACTTAAAGTGACTAGACAAGTCTTGGTGAGTTTCAAAATTGAAAAGTATGTTGATGAGATAATTTGTGATGTGGTTCCCATGCAAGCATACCATTTATTGCTGGGGAGGCCATGGCAATATGACAAGGGTACTACACATGATGGAAGGACTAATAAGTATTCTTTTGAGAAAAATGGCAAGAATATAGTCCTTACCCCTTTGACTCCATTTCAAGTGAGTGAAGATTATAGGCATATGAACAAATTGAGTGAGAAGCCAAGAAAGAAGGAATAGAAAAGATTGGAAAGAAAGAAGAGAGAAAATAAGAGAGTTCAAGTGAGGAGCATCCTTCTTATAATTCTTTCATGACTATTGCTTTTCTTGCTAGTTGTTTGGTTTATTATATAGATCCTTTGAAGAACAATTCAAGTGGAAGTGTAGAAGAAAGAGCTCCAAGTGAGGTGGTCCAGTCCACCCTAGCCCAAAGGGAAGATTCTTCCGTTCTTCAAGGAGGTAAAATAACATCTTTAGAAGTGCATCAAGGTATGATTGCTAAATCTAATACTCTTTCTTCTTGTGATAAGCATACTGATATTTCAAGTATTAGTTTTGGTGCATTTATTGATTCTAATGATTCTTTGAGTTGTGAAGATACACTAGATAGTGATTCTAGTTGCTTTGATGGTTTGAATGACCTATTTGCTTATGAAGAATCATTGATTGAGGTTGAGAAATGCGTAAATGTTGCATCTTTATGTGATTTTGTTGAGCTTGATCTATTGATTTCTATTATTCATGCTTCCTTTTTTGAGGATAATTATTTAATTGGTGATGATTGCTTCTTTAAAGGTGAATTGAGTAGTAAAGTTTCAAGCTTTAAGCCATTGAATATTTCTTATTTTATTGTGAGATGAAATCTTTTGAGTTTGATTTGGATTTACCAATCAAAGTTTCCATTTTTGAGAAGTCATATGAGAATATTAATGAGATTGGTTTGGAAGGTAAACTTTTTAAAAAAGAAGAAAGTTCTTTACTTGACTTGAATGCTAGTGCAAACTTTCTCACTTTTTCCGCTCATGTATTTATCGTGACCTACAATCCTAACCAATTGGGATCGTGATGGCACCTAACACCGCTTGATAGGCAAGCCAACACACAACAACAAATATGAAAAACTGCAATTTATGACTAACATCAAGATAATAATATGATGTAAAAGCAACTCAGTAGTAGACATGAATAGTCTAAGATCAACACAAACATTACCATCCCAAGAGTGGAGTTACAAGTACATGAACTTTTAGAGTTTACTACATACACTGTCTTGAAAGAAATACAATACTGTCCAAAAAAGTAGAAATAATACAGTCGAACTGGAAAGATGACTCTAAGGCATGCGAACGGTATATAGCTCTACCTTGAGTCATCTACGTGGTATCTACTAAGCACCTCTCGGGACTCCGCTGGTACCAATGTCTGAATCTGCACAAGAAGTGCAGGCGTGTAGTATGAGTATAACCGAGCCAATGTAATCCATAAGTATCGAGCCTAACCCCTATGAGGTAGCGAAGAGGCTAAGATAAGATACCTACAAATTAAACTGAGTTGTTATAATATTAAGAAATACGAGATAAAGGGTAAAGTACCAAGTATAAGGCATGATAATAAAGTGTGAGAAAGACAATAAGTACATAAGTAAGGAACATAATATAAGAAAGTAAAGGAATATGTCATTGAGTAAACCACAACTCATACTTTTACAACTCTGAACAACCTTTCAAAAAGTAAATTACGAAACCATAAAGCCAAGTCAACAATCTGAATAACAAGATAAGGCATAATGAAACCAACAAACGGTACAACATCACCCTTCGTGCTTTTACTCTCATCCTTACATCATAATATAATAGATTATGATAAGCAAGCACGGAAATACCCTACATGCATATCTTTACTTTCTCTCAAGTACGGAAACATCATTCGTGCAATGATATTGATATACGGAAACTTTGTATACACAATTACTCTACCTCACAAGCATGACAACTCCCTTCGTGCATTTTACTTTTTCTCACCAAGAATCACATATAACACAGTACCAAGAAAGGTGAGAAGCATATCCAACATCAATAGTAGTATTTGAACATAACTCGTCATAAGAAAATTGACCAACAATTTAGCACCAACAACCAAATCAGCAATTCAACGATCTCAATGCCCAATAGCATACTAATCTCAATAAAGAAAATAACATGAATACGAGAAATCAAATAATTTTACAATTTATCTAAAGCACGGAAGACATAATACAGAATGTAACATGGCACAAATAAGGCTAATTCTGCCCACATGCTTATCCCATGGCCAACGCATATACACTCGTCACCTTGTATATACGACGCTCCCGATACATAGATCATGTAGAGAATAGACTCCATTACACCTTAATTCCCTCAATCAAGATTAACCAAGACACTTACCTCTTTCTGGGACAAGATCAACTATCCTACACGACATTCCCTTTGGAACAAGCCTCCAAACCACCAGAATTTAGTCGATTATTACTCAAATAAGTCAAAACAAGCTTTAGAAACTACCCTCATACGAAAAAGGTTCATCCTTTAACATAATTGGAAAGGTCAACAAAAAGTAAACCTAGCCCACGTGGTCGAAATCCGAAATTAAGACCAATTCCCGATTATTTATTCGTCTCCGAGTCCAAACATGTGATTTATTTTGAGATCCGACCTCAATCTAATGTCTAAGAGCCCGTTTGGCCATGAAATTAGTTTCACCTTTTTTCAAAAAATATTTACTTTTTTTCGAAATCAGTGTTTGGCCATAAAATTTCTAAATTTCACTGGAAGATGAATTTTGAAATTTTTCGAAAATTTGAAAAACTCCAGAAAGTTGTTTTCAAAATGTTTGCTCAGATGACTCACAAAAATTCAAAAATAACCCAAAATTATATTCATGTCCAAACACAACTCTAATACTCAAATACCATTTTCACTTGAAAACACTTTCACTTTTTTTCGAAAGGTTACAATTCTTATGTCCAAACGCCCAGTAAATCTCAATTTTTACAAAATCTCTAGTTTCTACTCAAAACTCCCAATTTCTACTCTATGAATCTTATAATTGATAGTGAAATTCATGAAAACAATGTAATGGAAATTATACAAAAACAAGTTAAGGTTACTAACTTATGAAGTTGGGAAGAAATTGCTCTCAAAAAATTGCCTCTATGGATTCTAGGTCTCAAAAATGATGTAAAATAAGTTAAGTCCCGAAATGCCAATATTTTACCCAACTGTAGGTATTGCAATAGCGACCTCTTGTTTGCAATTGCAACGTTCGCAATTGCGAACGGCTGGTCGCAATTGAGAACCAACCTCTGAGCTTCCAATGTTGCAAATGTGGTGCATTGACCGCAAATGCGAACCTGGGCAGTCCATATATGCGAACTATGCTTCATAAATGTGAAGCTTCCCCTTACACCCTCAGAGTCGCAATTGCGACTGGAACTTCACAAATGCAAACTAAATGCGAAGCTGCCATCCCACTTCCCAGTATCGCAAATACGAGTATGTTCTCGCAAATGTGAGGCTCGCATTTGCGAACAGAATATCGCAGATGCGATATCTGCAGTCCGCAACACCAACAACCTTCAGCTATGCAAAAACATTACGCAACCCATCCGAAACTTATGCAAAACCTTAAGTCTTCAGTCCGAACATTCACACAAGCATATTAACATCATACAAACTCGTTTACTCAATTCATCAAAATAACATCTAAAATCAAGAATCGCTTACCAAAACTCAAGATTTTCAAAGTTCAAACTCAATTTTTGAACTTTCCATATAAAGCACCAAAATAGTCTCGGGTCCCCCGGGACCCCAACCAAACTTGCGTACAAGTTCAAAATCATCATACGAACCTACCAGAATCGTCAAAACACCGATCCGAGGTTATTTACCAATAATGTTGACCATGGTCCACTTTAGCCACTTTAAAAATCAAAAATCACATTTTTTTAAAAGTTTGCACTTAAACTTCTCGAAAATAAGCACGGACCATACACGCAAGTCATAAATCATCAAACAAAGCTATGGAAGGTCTCGAAACACAAAAAGAGGAGCTAGTACTCAAAAAGAGATATTGGGTCGTTACATTCTCCACCTCTAAAAGAAATATTCGTCCTCGAACAGACATAGAAATGTACATGGACTGGTAAAAAGATGCGGTTATCTACTCCTCATGTCGTACTCATATTCCGAAGTAGCCTCCTCAATAGGTTGACCTCTCTAACACATTTTCACAGAAGGAATATCTTTAGATCTCAACTTCCGAACCTGCCGGTCTAGAATAGCCACCGTCTCTTCCTCATAAGTCAAATTCTCATCAAACTACATCGTGCTGAAGTCTAAAACATGTGACCTATCCTTATAGTACTTCCGAAGCATGGAAATGTGAAATATCAGATGTACCGCTACTAGGCTAGGAGGCAATGCAAGCCTATAAACAACCTCCCCAACTCTCTCCAAGATCTCAAACGGGCCAATAAACCTCGGGCTTAACTTGCTCTTCTTACCAAATCACATCACGTCCTTTATAGGTGAAACTCGGAGAAGAACCTTCTCAATCTCCATGTAATCCACATCGCGAACCTTCCTATCAACATAACTCTTTTGCCTGGACTGAGCTGTACGAAGCTGATCCTGAATCAATTTCACCTTCTTAAAGCATCACGAACCAAATATGCGCCTAACAATCTAGCCTCGCTGGGCTCAAACCAACCAATCCGAGAACGACATCGCTTCCCATATAAGACCTCTTACGGAGCCATCTGGATGCTTGACTGATAGCTGTTATTGTAGGCAAACTTTGCTAGAGGTAGAAACTAGTCCCACTGACCCCCGAATTCAATATACCATGCCCTCAATATATCCTCTAAAATCAGAGTGGTCTGCACATTTTGCCCGTCCTTCTGAGGGTAAAATGTGATACTCAGCTTGACCCGCGTGTCCAACCCACACTTCACAACTCTCCAAAAGTGTGAAATAAATGGTGTGCCACTCACCGTGTAGGCAAATAATCTCCCGGATGTAAATCTGAACTAACCGCTCTGAAGAGTAGGATGTCATCACATGGTGAAGTGTGTGGTCTTGGTCAACCGGTTCATGATGACCCAAACAACATCATACTTCCTCAAGGTCTATGGTAACCCTACAGTCCATAGTGATGTGCTCCCATTCCATTCCGGTATCACCAACTTCTGAGTCAAACCACCGGGTTTCTGATGTTTCATATGTTGACAATTCAAACACCGAGAGAGATGTCCAACAATGTCTTTCTTCATCTTTCGCAACCAATAATGCTGCTTCAAGTCACGATACATCTTCGTGACACCTGAATGAATGAAATACCATGAGCTATGAGCCTCCTCAAGGATCAAATCTCTCAACCCATCAACATTTTGAACACAAATCCGTCCTTGAAGCTGCATAACACCATTATCCCCAATCACTACCTTCTTAGAACCACCCCGCAACATCGTGTCTTTCAACACCAACAAGTAAGGATCATTAAACTGGCGAGCCTTGATGCGCTCCAACAGATGACTGTGCTACAAGACAAGCAAGAACCTTACTAGGCTCCGAAATATCCAACCTCACAAACCAGTTAGCCAAAGCTTGAACATCCATGGCTAATGGCCTCTCCATTGCTGGTATAAATGCCAAACTGCTCATGCTCTCCGCCTTTCTACTCAAGGCATCGGTCACCATATTGGCCTTCCCCGGATGATATAATATAGTGATATCATAGTCTTTGAATAACTCCAACCATCTCCGTTGCCTCAAATTAAGATCTTTTTTCTTGAATATATATTGGAGACTCCGATGGTCGGTGTAGAGCTCATATGGCACGACGTATAGATAGTGCCTTCAAATTTTGAGTGCGTGAACAATGGCTGCTAACTTCAGATCATGCACAGGGTAATTCTTCTCGTGGACCTTCAAATGACAAGATGCGTAAGCAATCATCCTACCATACTGCATCAATATCGCACCAAGCCCAATACGCGATGCATCATAATACACAGTGTAAGACCCCGAACCTGTGGGTAACACCAATACTAGGGCTGTAGTCAAGGCA
>AWOL01S0068613.1:0-10754 GCA_000715115.1 Nicotiana otophora
TACACGATACTTGGATAGTTTATTGCAGCTTGTAAAGCTAATTGATAAATTAGAAATTTATTAAAATTGAAGGAATTTAATTAATATATCAAGAATTGATTGCATTTTAGGGAATTAAATTATTTCTGCTGATTAAATAAAATTATTGTTGACTTTGTGAATCATGTTGAGTTAAATAAATTCTGTTTTATTCTATTTAATATTGTTGACCCTTAGTGAGTGTCAAAGTCGATCATCTCGTCTCTACCACTTCGAGATTAGGCTTGATACTTACTGGTTACACGTTGTTTACGTACTCATACTACACTTGCTGCACTTTTTGTGCAGGATTTGAGATAGGCACTAGTGGAGGACCTATCGTCGCACATCCACGTTATCCAGAGGCGTAGTGGTGAGCTGCCTTTCTGAGCCGTTCTGCAGCTACCAGTGCCTCTTCTTGCATTTTATTCTGTCTATTTTTATTTCAGACAGTATTTGGAGTTTTGTATAATCTACTAGATGCTCATACACTTGTGACACCAGGTCTTGGCACGCACATTGGTAGAATTTGGAATTGTATTATTTTCTGGGACTGAAGTTAATCAGTATCTTTTCAAATTTCTTTAATATTTCTAGAAAAATAATAAAATTACTTAGAAAATTATTCTAAAAATAATTGATATATGTTTATTTTATTTGTTGGCTTGCGTAGCTGTAGTGTTGGGCGCCATCATGACCTATAAGTGAAATTAGGTCGTGACATATCAAGTAGCTAGTCACATCTCTACAGTAGCGAGTCTAACACCCTATGCAAGTATAGTCTCAAGTCATAATGCGAAATAAAGAAATTTAAACAAGCAAAGATAACGCAAATAGTATAATTATAGCATGGCGTGAACCTAAGTCTACCTGGACATAATCAGGAATTCTAGCATACGTACGGACACTCGTCACCTCATACGTGTGTAGCTCCCACAATATGTAGCACATAAGAATACAACACTTACGGGGTAAGTCTAAGTAATTTTATAAGTCTAAGTCGCTCCCACAATATGTAGCGAGGTAAGTCTCCGAAGTTTCATAACCGTCTCCAACGCCTCTCTAACTCCTCAAACCAAATGCCTATCGATCCGAACTAGTCAAACAATCATGAAAAATCAATAAAAATATACTCCAACATCATTTTAATTTATTTATAACAATTTCCAACTCCGTTCGAAAAGTCAATACAGTCAACAATCTGGCCCACGTGCCCAGATTTCAAAAATTAAATAAAATAAATATTACCCATAACTCATATGGTCTATATCCAGAAAATCATCTAATTTTGTTCATGAATCGACCCTCAAATCAAGGATTTACCATTTCTCAACTTTGGAGCTCAAAATCCCAATTTCTACAATCCAAATACGGATAAAAATAATAAATAATGGAAATAATAATGGATAAACATCCAAATAAAGGAAATATATTTACCCCCTTGTTGAGACGAGAACAACGCCGCGAAAAGCACCTCAAATTGAGCTCTAGAACTCAAGATATGCCCAAAATACTAAAATTCTCGATTTAAAACATTGTCCGGATGATTTTTCTTCATCGCCTTCGCGTTCGCGGAGAGCAATTTTTTGCATTGACCGGTCAACCCAGAAATCCTTCTTCGTGTTCGTGGAACCTCCCCGCATTCGCGAAGAACAATGCTTCGCACCAGAAACCAACAATTTTTTCCGACACGAAAATGGGCATAACTCTCTCACACGACATCGGAATTCGACAATTGTTGTTGCTATGGCTCCGTAATTACGATACAGATCTAATATTTTAATCTAATCACAAATAAAAGGTCATTTTCTCAATATATATCCCTTTATTCCCAAAGAAATGACGCCAAAACATCAAATAAGAGCGCGACACAATCCAAACATATACAAAACACACCCGAGGTCCCCGGGACCCCGTCTAATCACACAAACCAGACCCAAAACATAACATGAACTACTCGAGCCCTTAAATCACACCAAACAATATCAAAACCATGAACAGACGATCGAAACCTTATTTAAACTTTCAAACATCCAAACTTCGACGAACGCATCTGATTCATATCAAAACATTCCGGAATGATGCCAAACTTTATGTACAAGTCACAAATCATTATACGAACCTAATACAAGGCTCGGAACCCCAAACGGACATCGATAACGCCAAAGTCCACCTCAAACCAAACTTAGGAAATTCTAAAACCTTCAAAATGCCAACTTTCCACAATAAGTGCCGAAATGCTCCCGCCCGATCCGATACTCAACCGGAACATACGACCAAGTCCAAAATTATCATACAAACCTATTAGAAATTTCAAATCCCGATTCCGAGGTCGTTTACGCAAAATTCAAAACTTAGTGAATTCTTCCAACTTAAAGCTTCCGAAATTAGAATTTTCCATCCGAATCAACTTTGAACTTTCCGAAATTCAATTCTGACTATGCGTACAAGTCATAAAATATGAAGTAAACTATTCAAGACCTCGAACCACCGAGAGACGCGCTAGAGCTCAAAACGATCGGTCGGGTTTTTACAGCATTTGTATAATCCAAAATTTTGATCTAGATTTTTATACATTTAGATTTATAGATAAAAGGGTTAATCTAAGTCAATATTAATATCCAAGTAGAAGATCTAATAATTAGATGAAGAATATTAAACGTATGATGTTAGGTATGACAATCTTAAAGCAATAATGGATCAATAAGGGCTTAAGAATGTGAAAAATTACAATAAATGACATTTAAGTAATAAATGGAACAAGGGTCACCCGGCAAGGGTGATATTTTCCACTGAACCTTCTGATAATGATGGATGATGATAATCAATTGAATATATAGATTATTCTTGTATCGAGACAGAAAGATAGAGGGAAAAAGGAGTAGAGGGAAACTTTGTATGTATTAAATAAAGAGAGAATCTTCAAAGAGAATGCCAATGTTGTTATTTACAAAAATGTTCAAATCCCCTTCGTAGAACTACATCTCTTCCTATTTATAAGGGTACACGGGCCACAAAACCCTAGATAGTACAATAGAAAAGAATATTCACTAGAATATTCTCTAGGGAATTTAAGCCCCTAAACTAGCCATTACTGCACACCGAGGAAAAATGCTCGTCCTCGTCCTCGTCCTCGTCTCCCATTAAGTCACATCGACCTCGACTACGATTTGCCTTCTTCCGTGACCTCGACCTTTTGATACGTCATAATGCCAGTACTGCGCAACCTTCGAAGGCTTGTATCTCCGCTGACTAGGTCAAACACATGACATGAAGTTTTTTCCCCATACAGTTAGTCCCTCCACTTGTTGAGGTCATCCTCATGGGCGGGCTTGATAAGTGGATAATAATGGTCATAGTCATCGTGAAAGGCAGATGACGTGGAGCTTTGAGAGTCATGTATTCAAACCCTTGATCTTCCTGGGTGGCTTCTAGAGAAAGCCTGTCATGGATGGGAAATGATGTCATGACGTCATTCATCATGATGATGCGTATTCCCGATATGTCACGTCAGGACACAAGTGGCTTTTGAATTGGTTCAGCCGTTTCAATTTTGGCTTCCATTATAGTGAACCGCTCTAATTTTGAGGTTCCTCCTCTACAAAAAGTGAGATGATCATCAGTATTAAAATTTTACCGTCACTGTTGCTATTTGAACTTGCATTTGCTTTCGTTTTTCTTCTCTTGCTCATCATCTTATAACATTGTTTCCCATTTTCTCAACTCTTTCCTTCTTACATTCTTCAAACTTTACAATCATGTCAAATTTAACTTCTGATTCCTATGAGGAGATTCATGATGTTCCATTGGCTGTTGTAGCCTTAGTTAGCGGAGGAGACATCATCTTTACCGTTAAAGCGGAGGTTCTTCCCTCAATGGAAGAGATTATTCCTTGCATCCCTAACGCAAAACCAGATTTGTAGTGGTGGCCTAGATTTTTCGATCCTCTCTAATGACCACTCGTTTAACAGAGTTCAAGGCCAAGTATGGCATATCTGACCAAGTGAAGCATGTACCCGCAAGCAAGGACGACGTGTATACCCACCGTCCAGGATATTGTGCCCTTTACGCCTACCCATTCACCATAGGCTACTCTCTTCCTCTCCCGCCTTTGGTGGAGGAATTTTACTGCAACTACCGCCTCTTCCCGGCCCAACTACCGCCTCTTCGACATATTGTGCATTTGTTTATTCCAATCTTCTATCACGGTACGATGCTAAAAATTCACCATCGGGGAAGAAAATCCCTCATCGTCAAGATGGACGATAAGGGTAGCCGACAGTTTTGGCTTGACTTTTTCTTTGTCAAGACCGAGGCCATCATGGCCGACATCGCAGATTTTCCCGAAGCTTAAAACCTTATTCATAAGCATTCGTGTTTACCTTTGCCCTTTTACGCAGTCATATACTTCGAGCTCACGAATTAACCCTTATCATTTTGCAGCTACTCGTCGACCTCTTCAGTTTGTGGTGCATCTTGCTGATTGGGTTAGACAAATCCTTCCTTTCACTGCGGGGATACGCGACTAGTCGAGGTTTTGGCAAAAGTACAAGCTGACTTCTCTCCCGAAAGGTAACCTCATTTTTTTGGATGGTTTTGTTCTTGTACTCACCCATTTTATTGTGCTTATCTTTATACGTTTCTTTTTAGGACTCGCCAAGGAGGTGGCAAAGAGCAATATGGCACTGACGCCTTCCTTTAGGAGAGGGAGGGTTGTTGTTTCCTATACCCTCGCCTTCGTTCCTTCATTAGTTTCATCTCATGTTGAAGACAAGGAAGTTTATCCATATGACGGGACTTGAGGCCTCGTAAAAGGAAGGTTGTCGACGTGGGAATAGGTGTTCCCACGACAATCAACTTACTTGAGGGTGAGGTTGTGGTACGAGAAACTGCGACAATATTTATCGAGGAGGGAATTCGGGCAGCCTCTGAAGAGCCTAGGCTAGAAGAGATCCGTGATGCCGCTCCTTTGCGACCTGAAGAAGAGGTGGCCTCCATGGATGCCTCTGGTGACATTTCTGTGCATCCTAGGCGCGGGGAGGCCTCATCTTCTGAACCGGCTCAGGATGTCTCTCATGCTGATAAAGGTAAAACTAATATGCCCGTTGAGAAGCATGATGGGCGAATTGAACTTGTCAGCGATGAGTCTGACTCTAACTTCGACCCTAAGGGCCATGAGATGATTGATAGTGGGACTACTCGGGTCGAAGTTAAGGTAGAAGCGGGGTCGAGGACCATAACTATTCTAGTGAATCATTATCTTCTTAAGGACACTTAAGATGTGATTCATGCCTTCGGTTCTTTTTGCTCTGACGCCGAGCATAGGACTCTCGGGGAGCTGAACGAGAACAACTTGTCCAAGAGCATCACCGGCCTCGTTCTCAGGGTTAACCTCTTCCTTCCTTTCTCACTCTTTTTTCTTTTTTGTGTTCTGCTTTTCAAGTCTTACTTTTACTAATTTCCTTTGCTTGTGTTTACAAACCATCATCCTAGAGCTCGAGAGTGTGTAGAGAGAGAAAAAGCAAAAAGAGATTTATCATAAGTTACGGATGAAAAACGAGGAGTTTCGCAGGAAGTATAAGGAAGCTGAGAGGCGGCTTTGCGAAAGGGGCGATGTGCCTGCCCTGAGGGAGGAGACGAGAAAGAATGATGAAGAGTTGCTCGCATTTATGGAGCGACTCAACTCTATCGAGGGGGAATTGAAGATAATGGAGGAGGAACTCGAGATGAGCAAGGGCGTAGAGGCCCAGTTCCATGACCTTCAAAGCCAGGTTGATCATCTTCAAGGTCAGTTGAATGGGTGTCAGTTCAAAATGGACGCGCTCAGGAGAGAGGTCGCTGACAAACAACAACTGCTTGAGGGGGCGGAGTCCTCCCAAACGGAGACTCGAAAAATGGCCTCTCTTTTAAAGTTGGAGAATAGAACCCTTCGCATTATCCGGGATAATGTCCAGTAGACGGCTAAATCCACAAGGGCCAGGATCGAGGAGAGGATTGGTGAATTGGAGAAAGAGAACTCCGAGCTTCCTGAATGATTTTATGCTATTGAAGGCGAGAATGCCCGCTCGACCGCCCATCTATATCTCACGCCTCTGAGTTTACTGCCATTCCTCGAGAGAAGTACGAAGAGTGGATCCTCACTGAAGCCCGCGTGGAAGTGATTCGAGAGCTGGGTCAGACGGGCTTTGTCTTTGAGATGGCCATGGAGGAGGCCCGAGTCAAAGCTCGTGAAACTCGTTTGGCCTGTGGTTATGACCCTACCATGCCTCATCCTGATGCCGAAGGCGATGATGAAAGAGGCTTTGACCAGCTCGAGGACAGTGCCTAGTGTGACTCTGCCTACGATCGAGGCGAGGATGGAGAAGATGGTGGAGACTAGGCTGGTGATGACCACTAGATATTCTTCCTTTATTTTTGTTTAACTTCTTGTACTCTTCTTTTTGTTGGCGTCTTTGAGTGCCTTCGTAAAAAATTTATCTATCAATCAAAGTTGGTTTTTGTTTTATACGCACCTTTCTTATCTATGCCTATCTTATTTTTGTACTTGTGTGTTTTGCTTCTGCACCTTCTTTCTTCATTGTTATCCTTTAGGTCGCGGTAGCCGTGGGGTTGAGTGGCGATGGGTCATATCAGCCTTTGGTCGAATTAGTTAGCTTATAGGTGTTTGTTCGAGCTGGTCGAACATACCATCTCATTAAGTCGAGACTGAGGGCCAATAGATGTTTGTTCGAGCTGGTCGAACGTACCATTTTGTTAAGTTGTGGCCAAGGGCCGATAGGTGTTGTTCGAGTTGGTTGAACATACCATTTTGTTAATTCGAGGTCGAGACCGATATGTGTTGTTCGAGCTGGTCGAATGTACTATTTAGTTGAGTTATGGCCAAGGGTCGATAGGTGTTGTTCGAGCTGATTGAACGTACCTTTGAGTTAAGTCGAGACCAAGGGCCAATAGGTGTTTGTTCGAGCTGGTTGAACGTGCCATTTCGTTAAGTTATGGCCAAGGGCCGATAGGTGTTGTTCGAGGTGGTCGAATATACCATTTCATTACGTCGAGGCTGAGGGTCGATAGGTGTTGTTTGAGTTGGTCGAATGTACCTTTTAGTTGAGTTGTGGCCAATGGCCGATAGGTGTTGTTCGAGCTTGCCGAACGTTCCATTTTCGTTAGGTTGTGGCCAAGGGCCGATAGGTTATGTTGGATCTGGTCGAACATACCTTTTTGTTAAGAGACTTAGGAGAGCAATTTCAATAAACATGGGTCTCATTTATTCCAATATCATTGTATTGATTACATCGTTTTGCCCTAAGGCATTTTGGAGATAATTACAAGTTTTGGGTGCCAACTGGCATTCCAGTCATAGTCTCAGTTTTTCTAGTCCCTTCATTGTTTAGCTCGGAGATTATTGAGGATCCAGGCAATGAAATATGGCCGTTCTCGCATACTCCAACTCAAAATGTACCGTCCGTTGCCTCGTTAAAAACCTCCCTGAGAAAATTGGGACAAAATTCAAGTGAGGGTAAATGAGTACAACTTACGGGCATTCCTTGTTACTTAGAATTTGAAGTATTTGATATGACTGATGTTCCAATTGTTTAGTAAGATATTTTGCTTCCAATGTCTCTAGTTGAAATGAACCCTTGTCTACCTTGCCTATGATTTTGTACGGTCTGTCCCAATTGGCTCCTAATTTGCCTTCTCGGGAGGGGTCTCTTTCTTCTTGGGTCTTAGCTTTGAGCACGTATTCCCCTATCGTGAGTAACCGTACCTTGGGCTTTTTGTTGTAGTATCGTTTTAATTGTTGTTTTTGTGCGACCATTCATATATACGCCATGTCCCTTCGCTCATCGACCTCGTCGAGGTCTTGTCTTCTATTCTCATCATTATCGTTGCCGCTCTCATTGTTTTATTTCAGGCTGGGTTCTCCTACCTCAGCCGGTATGACCACTTCAGTACTATAGACTAAGGAGTAAGATGTTTCTCATGTGCTAGTTTTTGGGGTCATTCTATGCACCCACAATACTCCAAGGAGTATTTCCGGCCACAGTCTCTTGGCCTTTTCTAGTCTCTTCTTCATGATGTTTAAGATTGACTTGTTGGAGGACTCTACTTGCATGTTGTCGGCTGGGTGGTAAGGGGTTTAGAGTATCCTTTTAATGTGCCATTTTTCGAAGAACTCGGTGGATTTTGTTCTTGTGAATTGAGGTTCGTTGTCGCAACTTATTTCTTTAGGCAGGCCAAATCGGCAAATGATGTTTTTCCAAATGAAGGTGATTACCTCTTGCTCGCGAACTTGGGCGAATACGCATGCTTCCACTCATTTAGAGAAATAGTTAGTTAAAACTAAAAGGAACTTAACATTACCTCATACGGGCAGAAGCGGTCCTACGATGTCCATACCCCACTTAATGAATGGCCATAGGGAGGTGACAGAGGAGGTGTTCACCTGTTTGGTGGATTATCGAGGCGTACTTCTGGCACTTCTCGCATTTCTTTACGAATTCTAGGGCATCTTTTTTCATGGTGGGCAAATAGTATCCCTCCCATATGAGGCATCTGATATGTGCTCGGCTGCCGGGATGACTGCCATAGTGGCCTTAGTGGACTTTCTAGAGAATGCATTGGGTATGATTCTGTAACGACCCGACCGGTCGTTTTGAGCATTTGCACTTCGCTCGGTAGTTTGAGGGCATGAGTAGCTCCGTATGATGTATTATGACTTGGGTGAATAGTCGGTTTTGGTTTTCAGGTTATTCGGAATTGATTTGGAAGAATGAATTTCATGATTGAAGCTTTAAGATTGGAAGAGTTGACCAAGTTTGACCTTTTAGTATTTGACCTAGGATTGGAGTTTTAATGGTTCTGTTAGGTCCGTATGGTGATTTTGGACTCGGGCGTATGCCCAGATTTGTGTTTGGATATTTCTAGAAGGTTTCGGTGCTAATTTGGGAAAGTTGAAAATTTGAAGGTTTGGAAAGTTTATAAGTTTGACCGAGAGTTGACTTTGAGGATATCGGATTCGGATTGTGGTTCCGGGAATTGCAATATCTTAGTTATGTCATTTGAAACTTATACGCAAAATTTGAGTTCATTCCTGATTGATTTGATATGTTTCGGCGCGAGTTTTGGAAGTTGAAAGTTCAAAAGTTCATTAAGTTCGATTTGAGGCATCATTCATCGTTTTGATGTTGTTATGAATGATTTGAGGCATCGAGTAGGTTTGTATTATGTTATGGGACTTCCGGTATATTTGGACGGGGTCCTGAGTGGCTCGGATGAGTTTCGGACAAGATTTAGATCATTTTATCGCATATTGCATTATTGAAGGAGTGTTGGTTCTGGTGTTTCCGCATCTGCGGAAGAATGGACGCAGATGCGTACAATTGGTCACAGAAGATAAAATAGGCTTGGCTAGGGGATCATCGCAGATGCGGAAGAAGAGGCGCACCTGCGTGTGCGCAGAAGCGAAATCTTTGGGCGCAGGAGCGGTCTTATGCACATATGCGCGTTTAGTTGTTGCACCTGCAATTGCGCAGGAGCGGATGTTTTCCGCAGGTACGAAGGGTGATTTTTCCAGCTTATTCCTCATAAGCGGGCTTCACATCACAGAAGCGGCTCAATTATTCGCAGAAGCGAAAGGGCTAGACAAATTCTATTTTTATTCGAGGTCTTGGTTCTTGTTATGAGATTCTGAGATTTGGAGCTCGGTCTTGGGCGGCGTTGGAGAGGGATTTCACCACACGGATTGGGGTAAGCATTCTTAACTCTGTGGTTATTATATTTCGTGAATCTATCTTTATTTTTGGTAATTGGATTATGAATTTAAAGAGAAAATTGGGGGGTTTCGTCTAAAGTTTCATAGAGTGAATATTTGAGTTTTGAACNGAATTCTAGGGCATCTTTTTTCATGGTGGGCAAATAGTATCCCTCCCATATGAGGCATCTGATATGTGCTCGGCTGCCGGGATGACTGCCATAGTGGCCTTAGTGGACTTTCTAGAGAATGCATTGGGTATGATTCTGTAACGACCCGACCGGTCGTTTTGAGCATTTGCACTTCGCTCGGTAGTTTGAGGGCATGAGTAGCTCCGTATGATGTATTATGACTTGGGTGAATAGTCGGTTTTGGTTTTCAGGTTATTCGGAATTGATTTGGAAGAATGAATTTCATGATTGAAGCTTTAAGATTGGAAGAGTTGACCAAGTTTGACCTTTTAGTATTTGACCTAGGATTGGAGTTTTAATGGTTCTGTTAGGTCCGTATGGTGATTTTGGACTCGGGCGTATGCCCAGATTTGTGTTTGGATATTTCTAGAAGGTTTCGGTGCTAATTTGGGAAAGTTGAAAATTTGAAGGTTTGGAAAGTTTATAAGTTTGACCGAGAGTTGACTTTGAGGATATCGGATTCGGATTGTGGTTCCGGGAATTGCAATATCTTAGTTATGTCATTTGAAACTTATACGCAAAATTTGAGTTCATTCCTGATTGATTTGATATGTTTCGGCGCGAGTTTTGGAAGTTGAAAGTTCAAAAGTTCATTAAGTTCGATTTGAGGCATCATTCATCGTTTTGATGTTGTTATGAATGATTTGAGGCATCGAGTAGGTTTGTATTATGTTATGGGACTTCCGGTATATTTGGACGGGGTCCTGAGTGGCTCGGATGAGTTTCGGACAAGATTTAGATCATTTTATCGCATATTGCATTATTGAAGGAGTGTTGGTTCTGGTGTTTCCGCATCT
>AWOL01S0068622.1:7777-26433 GCA_000715115.1 Nicotiana otophora
CAACATGTTCTCCAATATATGAATAGTGCGCTCGGACTGCCCGTCCGTCTGAGGGTGAAAATCTGTGCTCAACTCAACCTGAGTACCCAACTCTCGCTGCACAGCCCTCCAAAACTGCGATGTAAATTGTGTGCCTCTATCTGAAATGATGGAAACTGGGACACCATGAAGGCGAACAATCTCTCGGATGTAAATCTCAGCCAACCGCTTTGAAGTGTAAGTAGTACCAACTGGAATAAAGTGAGCGGACTTGGTCAGCCGATCCACAATAACCCAAATAGCATCGAACTTCCTCGAAGTCCGTGGGAGCCCAACTACGAAGTCCATGGTGATCTGCTCCCACTTCCACTCTGGAATCTCTAACTTATGAAGCAAGCTACCTGGTCTCTGATGTTTATACTTAACTTGCTGACAATTGAGACACCGAGCCACAAACCCAACTATATCCTTCTTCATCTGCCTCCACCAATAGTGTTGCCTCAAATCCTGGTACATCTTCGCGGCACCCGGATGGATGGAATACTGCGAGCTGTAAGCCTCCTCAAGAATCAACTCACTGAGCCCATCTACATTAGGCACACATATCCAGCCCTGCATCCTCAACACGCCGTCATCACCAATAGTCATATCCCTAACATCACCTCTCAGAACCTTGTCCTGAAGAATGAGCAAGTGGGGGTCATCATACTAACGCTCCCTGATACGGTGTTGGCTCCGAAATATCCAATCTCACAAGCTGGCCTACCAAGTCCTGAACATCAAATGCCAAAGGTCTCTTTGTTGCCAGAAGGTATGCTAAACTCCCCAAACTCTTCACCCGGCGACTCAAAGCATCGGCCACTACATTGGCCTCTCCCGGATTGTACAAAATAGTGATATCATAGTCCTTAAGAAGCTCCAACTATCCCCGTTGACGCAAATTAAGATCCTTCTGCTTCAACAGATATTGCAAACTTCAGTGATCTGTATAGATCTCACAATGAACCCCATACAAATAATGACGCTAAATCTTTAAGGCGTGAACAATAGTTGCTAACTCAAGATCATGGATAGGATAGTTCTTCTCATGGGTCTTCAACTGGCGCGAGGCATAGGCAGTCATCCTACCTTCCTGCATCATAACACATCCAATACCTACCCTCGAGGCATCATAATACATGGTGTAAGAACTTGAAGCTGATGGCAGAACTAACACTGGAGTTGTGGCCAAAACAGGCTTGAGCTTCTGAAAGCTCTCCTCACACTCATCCGACCACCTGAATGGAGCACACTTTTAGGTCAATTTGGTCAAGGGCGATGCAATAGATGAAAATCCCTCCACAAAGCGACGGTAATAACCCGGCAAACCAAGAAAGCTCCTAATCTCCGTGGCTGAGGACGGTCTAGGCCAACTCTACACCGTCTCTATCTTCTTCGGATCCACCTGAATACCCTCACTGGACACCACGTGCC
The DNA here is from genome assembly GCA_000715115.1 of Nicotiana otophora. Lineage (NCBI taxonomy): Eukaryota > Viridiplantae > Streptophyta > Magnoliopsida > Solanales > Solanaceae > Nicotiana > Nicotiana otophora. The sequence continues at coordinate 9,230 of AWOL01S0068622.1, forward strand.
CCAAGAATGCTACTGAACTGAGCCAAAACTCACACTTGGATAACTTTGCATAAAACTTCTCCTCCCTCAATCTCTGCAATACAACCCTCAAATGTTGGGCATGCTCCTCCTGGCTACGATAGTACACCAGGATGTCATCAATGAATACAATTACGAATGAGTCCAAATAGGGCTGGAATACACTGTTCACCAAATGCATGAACACTGCTGGGGCATTGGTCAGCCCAAAAGACATCACCAAGAACTCATAATGGCCAAAACGGGTCCTGAAAGTTGTCTTAAGAATATCCGAATCCCGAATTTTCAGCTGGCGATAACCGGACCTCAAATCAATCTTGGAGAACACCCTCGCTCCCTGAAGCTGGTCAAATAAATCATCAATACGAGGAAAAGGATACTTTTTCTTGATAGTGACCTTGTTCAATTGCTTGTAATCAATGCACATTCTCATGGAACCATCCTTCTTCTTCACAAATAGAACTGGTGCACCCCAAGGTGACACACTAGGCCAAATAAACCCCTTATTAAGGAGTTCCTGAAGCTGTTCTTTCAACTCCTTCAACTCCGCCAGTGCCATACGATACGGTGGAATAGAAATAGGCAGAATGCCCGGCACCAAATCAATACCGAAGTTAATATCTCTGTCAGGCGGCATGTTGATAGGTCTGCAGGAAACACATCAGGAAAATCACGTACCACCGGAATAGAATCAATGGCAGGAGTCTCGGTACTAACATCCCTCACAAACGCCAAATAAGATAGGCAACCCTTCTCAACCATACACTAAGCCTTAAAATATGAAATCACTCTACTAGGTACATAATCTATAGAACCACTCCACTCAACCCTCGAAAATCCCGGCATCGCCAACGTCATGGTCTTAGCGTGACAATCTAGAATAACATGACATGGAGATAACCAATTCATACCCAATATCACATCAAAGTCAACCATACTGAGCAGCAAAAGGTCCACTCGGGTCTCCAGACCCCCAATAGTCACTACACATGACCGATATACGTGATCCACAACAATAGTATCGGCCACAGGAGTAGATACATGAATAGATGAAACTAAAGACTCGCTGGGCATATCCAAAAAATGGGCGAAATATGAGAAAACATATGAATACGTGGAACCAGGGTCAAATAATACAGAGGCATCTTTGTGACAAACTAAGACAATACCTGTAATCACAGCATCTGAAGAAATAGCATATGGTCTGGTAGGGAAGGCATAGAAATGGTCCTGACCACCCCCTGATCTGTTTCCCTCTCTCGGGTGACCCCTAGCTGACTGGGCTCCGCCCCTAGCTGGCTGAGCGGGTGGTGGAGGAACTGGTGCTGGTGCCATCGGTCGAGTACTCCATTGTGAAGTCCCATCCAATAGCCTAGGGCAGTCTCTCATAATGTGACCAAAATATCCACACTCGAAATAACCCCTCCTCTGACAAAACTGTTGCTCCTGATGCCCAAAAGAACTACGCGAGGACACTTGAGCATGCGGGGCATGATGAGAACTCTGCATTGGTAGTGCACTAAATGATGATTGGCCTTGTTGATGACTGTGAGAACCATGGCCAAATGATGCACCTAGTGAAATAGCCGAGCTGACTGAGCCTGTTTGAAATGACGACCTCTACCGTGGTGGAACTAACCCCCAAAAGGAGCACCGCTGAATCCACCCTGACCACAAGGCCTCTTTCCCTCCCTCTCAACCCTCTCCTGACCACGAACTATCTCAATCTACCGAGCAATGTCGACAACCTCATCAAAGGTAGCACCAGACACCCTCTCTCTGGTCATGAGCAATCATAACTGAAAAGTGAGACCATCTATAAACCTCATGATCCTCTCCTTGTCTGTGGGAACCAACAAGATAGCATAACGGGCCAACTCCGAGAGTCGTATCTCATACTGCATCACAGACATATCGCCCTGGCGAAGCTACTCAAACTGTCTACGCAGCTCCTCTTTGCGGGACTGAAACACGAACTTCTCCAAAAATACCACGCAGAACTGCTGCCAAGTAAGGGGTGTTGCGCCAACAAGCCTACGCCTCTCGTAAGTCTCCCACCATCTGAGTACATCCCCAGAAAACTGAAAAGTAGTGAATGAGACCCCACAAGTATCCAGAATGCCATCTGTATGAAGTATCCTCTGACATCTGTCCAAGAAGTCCTGGACATCCTCTCTTTGTGTGCCACTGAAAGGCGGAGGCTGGAGTCTCCCAAACTCTCTAACCTACGCTGATCATCCTCAGGCATAGCAGGAACCACATAATCCTGGGTAGCTGCAACCGGTTGGGCTGGTGGTGCCTCCGGTGTCTAGAGTCCCTGAACAACCTGCTCGGGTGTGTGAGCGGCGGGAGTCTGAGTGCCTCCCTCGGCCTGAGAAGTGGCTGCAGCCGTCGAGATAGAGACCGCCTGAGCAAGGCCGGTACACGATGTCAGAATCTGAGCTAGGGCCTCCTAAAGGCCTGAAATCACAATAGACACAAGTGATGCCTGAGCTGGTGCATCAACAACTGGAACCTGGTCCTGATCTGGGACAACTAATGGATATACAGGTACTGCCCCAGCTCTTGTATGGGTTGCACCTCTGCCCCTACCATGACCTCTACCGCGGCCCTGGCTGGTGGTACTGTTGGCTGGACCTCCTGGCTGGTAGCACGAGTCCTCACCATCTGTGAGAGAATGAAATAACAGGTGTTTAATTACCAGAATAAACAGATTCACATGACAAGAATCCAAGAATGATAAATTTTCCTAAGGGTTCTGCAGCCTCTCGAAGATAAGTACAGACGTCTCCGTACCGATCCGTAAGAATCTACTAACCCGCTCATGACTCGTGAGACCTACGTAATCTAGGGCTTTGATACCAACTTGTCACGACCCAAAACCTAACCCATCGTGATGGTGCCTATCGTGGTACTAGGCAAGCCGACCCTTCCAAGACTCTTTCAAAATTTTAACAGAAGTGAATTAAGACATTTAAAATATTTGAAGTTTTTCATAAATACGGGGTAAGACCCAAATAATAATAAAAAAACATAAGTGCAGAAAAATAGTCTGACATCGGGGTGTCACTAAGTCATGAGCATCTAGATAACCAAACTCATACAACCAGTGTATAAGCATCAATATAAGACAGAAAGAAATATATAGAAGGAGAGATAAGGTCATGCAGACGCCGGCAGCTACCTCGTAGTCTCCGGTACTCGATTGCGCTAGAACTCAACGACCTCCGTGATCAAACACACCTGGATCTGCACATGAAGTGTAGGGTGTAGTATGAGTACAATCCAACTCAGCAAGTAACAGAAATAAATAAGGAACTGAGAAGCAGTGACGAGCTATACAGTACAGTTCATTTTAAAAGTTTTCAGTAAATAGTGAACATGCTTTAAAATCTTGTGGTATAAGTCAAATCAGTTCACGCTCATGTAAAACAGATATAAATCTTCCGAAAATTTCGCAACAACAACAGATAACAACTGAGTACAACAATAAATAAAAGCAAGTACAGCCTCTCAAGGCAACAGTCACTCAACCCATCTCAACAGCTCACACTCTCGGCTCTCAGCCCTCAACACACACTCTCAATAGGTATCTGCGATCACTGGGGGTGTTCGGACTCTTGAGGGGATCCTATAGCCCAAGCGTTAATCCGCACAAACAACTCACGTGCTGCACGGATCACTCATATGATATAATATCATATCTGGATCCGTACGGACAACTCACGTACTGCACGAACAACTCACGTGTCATAGTATAAACATAAGGATCCGCACGGACAACTCACGTGCTATATAATAATACCTCACAACCAGTCCCTCAACCTTACTCAGTCATGAACCTCTCTAGTCTCACGTCTCTCAATAAAGAAAGGGAAAACAACCCAAATCAAAGTGTTACAGTATATCATCAGGGAAAATAAATAACAGAACTGAGGTAAACATGTACAGGAATCACTATGACTGAGTATAACTACCATGAGCAGGAATATAGCCTAAGTATGATTTCTAACAAGAAAACAGTCAAGTTCTAGTAGAGAGAAATACATATAAACACAATTAAAGGCTATTAGACTTCACAGTCTCCCGGGATGGACCAAGTCTCAATCCCTCACGGCGTACACCCATACGCCTGTCACCTGGCATGGGTGCCACCTCCAAACAGTCACATCATACCAAACTCCGGGTTTCATACCCTCAAAACCAGATGTAAAACTGTTACTTAACGCAACAGCATAGAACTCCTACTCTAGAATGCTCTTGCCCCTCGATTCGGTCTCCAAATGCTCTGAATCTATTCACAATTAGTACAATACCATCAATATATGCTAAAGGAATAAATTTCACAAGAAAAATACCAAATTAGACTCAAAACCCGAAATTGGCTCAAACCCGGCCCCCGGGCCCACATCTCAAAATCCGACCAAAGTTACAAAACCCGAAAGCCCATTCTCTCACGAGTCTAACCATACCAAATTTACCAAAATCCGACATCAAATGACCATTCAATTCCCCAAAATTAATTCTCCAAATCCCTAGTCCCAAACCCCCAAAGTTTACCTCAAAAACTCACCAACTAGGTTTAACATCAGTGGAGAAACATAATCATTGAAGAAAAATAGACACAAGGATCTTACCTCAAGAATTCCCCTTGAAAAAACCCTCTCAAAATCTCTAAAATCCGAGCTCAAAATGTTACAAATGGTAGAAAATCTCAAAACCTCGTATTTATGTGTTCTGCCTAGGTCTTCCTGACTTGCGGCCCAAATCTCGCTTCTGCAAAAATCACTAACTTCTCCATCTACCACACCTGCGCACTCATTTCCACTTCTGCGAAAGCGTTTCTGCGTAATAGGTCTGCATCTGCGGCCTCGCAGGTGCGGAAAGAACCTCGCACCTGCAGCCACTGCCAAGCCTCCTCCTTTTCGCTTCTGCAGGCTACTTCCCGCTTCTGCGAACTCGCACCTGCGGTTCCCACTCCGCAGGTGCGATTACTACAACATCAGCAAAACTTCAGTTGCTTCCTCAACTTACTTCCAAGTCTGTTAACCACCCGAATTCAACCCGAGCCTCTCGGGACCTCAACCAACCATACCAACAAGTCATATATCAACATACGAACTTAGACAAATCATCGAATCATTCAAAACAACATCAAAACACTAAATTACCCTCGGATTCAAGCCTAAGAACTTTTAACCTTCCAAATTCGACAATCGATGCCGAAAGCAACCAAACCACGTCCGAATGACCTCAAACTTTTCACACACATAAAAAATTACACCATGAAACTACTCCAACTTCCGAAAATCCATTTCGACCCCGATATCAAATTTTTCAATGTCGACCGAAATTGCCAAATTTCCAACTTTCGCCAATTCAAGCCTAATTCCATTACAGACATCCAAATCATATCCCTGACGCGCTCCTAAGTTCAAAATCGCCAAACGAAGCTAATGGAACCATCAGAATTTAATTCCGAGATCGTTTACATATAATTCAACATCCAGTTGACTTTTCCAACTTAAGCTTCTACTTTAGAGACTAAGTGTCTCAATCCACTCTAAAACCACTCCGGACCCGAATAACCCGGTATATCATAATATAACTGAAAAGCACAAAAGGAAGCAAAAATGGGAGAAACAGGGCTATAACTCTCGAAACGACGGGCCGGATCATTACAATCTCATTAAGGAAAGTATTGCAGCTGTTACATTGAATAGAAAATATATATTTAATAGAAAAATAAGAGAAATAGGTTTAAAACAAAAAAAAAAGATAAATGTAAGTATAAGAGAGGTGCCACATAGGCTCTCCTAAGCCCAACTTTATAGTAATATATAGATATATATAGATTAGGGAGAGTCTACATTACATCGATCCAAGCATGTAGTTAAAAATTCTAGAGTTGAGATATAAAAATTCTAAAGCAAAGATATGTAAAAGTGGTTTCTCAAGGTCATATCTATTAGGCCTTCAAAATCACTGAAATTTAGGGCAATACCATTAACGGGATATCTGTAACATCCCAAGGGCTTTCGTCCCAAGAAAAAAGGAACATAGATAGATGAATATAAAAAAACCGACAGGGGAACCTTGCTATCATCTATCATTTCACAACTTCGTGAAGATGAATTAACCCTACATTTGCAGAAGGAAAAGCAAAGATATCACGGTACTTTATCCAGAATAACTAGAAATCACAACATTCTAAAGGAAATCCATTTGTCATAGACATTTCATCCAACAACTTTTAACCAATTCACCCCATGTTTATATCATAACAATCAAATGTCCTCCTTATAAGAAAACCCCCGCCATGTGGGTCTCACTTAGCTACCTAAGCTCGTGCCTCTTCTTTGTGTCATCACCGTATTAATCAACGTGCCCCTCATCTTTTAAAAGAGTGTGTTTTGATGCTTGAACCGGGACACGACTCAAGCCAAATCGTAAAAACAAAAGGGTACTAAATTGATCATCTGCAGTAATAAAGGTAACATAGTCACTTTTTGGTCGGTTATTAGAGTTTAGCCAGTTTTTCAAATGCATTAACAAAGTAGCCATTAGTCCGACTAAATTAGTATTTTTGATCCCAACTAAAATACGAAACACAATTCTAGAAATCGGTACTGGAGTTCGAGGCCCTAGGAATGATTTCTGATTTTTGCGCCTGATAGAAACTAGAGTCCACTAAATCGTATAGAGATCCAGGTTCTCTATCAGTTCCCACAGTAAACAGCAGACTGTAAAACCAAACAGTATAGGGAACCAACTTATCTATCTATTTCCACGGTAAATCGGTAGTAAATAAAGAACACACGATATTTATGTGAAAAACTCCTTGCCCAAGGGATTAAAAACCACAAACTACCCTAGTAGGATTTCAACTCCACTAAACCGAGCAAACTTCAGATTACAACCTACTACAATCTAGGAATTAAACTCTTAATCCCTTACCCCTTACAATAACTCTATTGTAAGTCCTTTGCAATAACTCTATTACTCCCCCTGTTTCAATTTAGATAAGGTAGTTTGACTCGGCAAGGAGTTTAAGATAAAAAAAGAAGACTTTTGAAACTTGTGGTCTTAAAAGCTTAAGGGGTAAAAGCTTTGTGGGGTCATGACATTTATGTGGTTATAAAAGCTTCTCATTAAGGATAAACTAGGTAAAATAAAGAGTTTAAAGTAAATTATTTTTAAATTTAGAAATGTGTCATTTATTTTGGAACAAACTAAAAAGGAAAGTACCACATATAATTTGAATCAGATGGAGTACAAAGAAACAAACCATGACTAATCTAGTCAAGAAACTAAACCAAACAGTGGTTTAAATATGTCCTGCAAAGACACTTCTTGAAAGTAGTGTAGGATTACAAATGAAGAATAAAATAACAAAGACTCAACAAACCTAAGGACTTAAGATATCTTCAATCTTTGGATATGGTCCTTGAGGTTGCAGCAACTTTGTTCTTGAGAGAGGTGGTGGCTAGCACTTGAGAGAATATTGTCTTTTGATTTGCAAGTGTTGGAGAGATAAAATCCCTTGCCTCATGTTGATAATATGTATGTGTGATGTCATCAAGGATGATGCAATAAAGTGTCCTTTAATTTGGCCTTAGCAAGCTATAGCTGTGTTGTTGTACTGCTGCCAGACGGTACAGTGTATCAGCTTTTACAACTGTAGAGTTGACTGTATGACGACCAGAGGAACTGATCCATATATGTTCCCTTTGATGTTCCCTTATCTGATTTCATTGAGAATTGAACCAAACATCTAACTAGTTACTCTAAATTCAAGGGAACTAATTGTATTAGGTTCCTTATCTGGTTCTCTCATGAAGTTTTTCAAATCATCAAAAAAAAAAGATGCATAACTTATCAATTTCTCCCTTTGTGATGATGACAACCTTAGAATTGATATTCCCCTTAAGAATTATATCTCCACATTGTTCCCTCTACGAATCATCCATATTCCCCCTGAGAACCAGAACAAAGGAACTTATCACAATCGGTTCCTTGAGACTATTTGGCAAACCATCAAAACACAAAATAGTATAACTTATCAATTTCCCCCTTTTTGATGATGACAAACTCAGAATTTATATTCCCTCTAAGAATCGAATTTCTTACATTAACTGATCACATATGGTCCGTACCTGGTTCCTTGAGAACGTTTGACAAATCATCAAAACATGAAACATCGTAACTTAGAGCAATATCCCCATTTTTTATGATGACAAACCCAAATTTGATGTTCCCATTGAGAACCATATTCCTCACATGTTCCCCTGCGGATCAAGCCTATAATCAACATGTTATCAGCAATGTTCCCCCTGCGAAGTAGATCTATCTTTCATGTACAACACCTATCTTTCATGCATAATACAATATATCAATTCGATTATGTTCTTCCCCTCTGTTGACACCTATGTAACTTCCCTCTTTTGGCATCATTGAAAAGAATAACAGAAGAAGCACAACCAAAAAGAAGTTCAGCAACATCAACTCATGCCACTTGGGCAACACAACATAAAGAATAAGAAGAAAAACAAGTGAATATCATTGCACAAAATAGAGTGATTGCCCATAGTAGAGTAATTATAATAAAAGCACAGTAGTTTCAACAAATACATAATATGACAATTTAAACAATTAAAGTACCAATGTCATCAAACATAGGTATCAAAAGAAGATAGGAATTCGAGAGAAATTAGAAGGAGTGAAAGATATGGATTACTGTATAGGAACAAAAGTAAGGGGCTAAGGCCTTGATGAGCTTGTCCATTCGTTCATTCACAATCTTTTGATCAATGATCATCTGCTCTCTCAAGTCCTCCATATGTTTCCTCAATCTTTCATTCTCACCCTTCAACTTAGCATTCTATTCTTCCAAGGGTCCACGGAGACCTGGTTCTCTACCTATCTGAGCAGGCTGAACCATCAATCAGATCACCAAGAATCTCCCCAAGCTTCTCCTCATTAAAAACAAACTCAATCCCATGCACATATAGCATCATAGTATCACATACAACATAGAAGCTTTTACTTTTTCTTCATAAATGTTGGGACTTCGAGGAACAAAGAGGTGATTCTATTTTTGGAACTCAACAATGTCAAGAAGTTCCTCCATTTTTCAGCAGTATCAGAGTCAACACTCTGTCTAACAGCACTTTTTGAGACTTTAAAGTCTTCTACCTCTCCAAACCTGATAACTCAACCTTTTGCTCCTGTAAGGAACCGGGTTCCTCACTCACACTACCCTTTCTTTCCCTGAGCGGCCATGCCTCCCTCTTCTTTTTCTCAATTTGTTCACCCTTATCATCTGCTGCATCTTTCTCAGCCAACTTTCTTTTCTCCATTTGTTTTTTAAGTCTTTCTCACAAGTGAAGATTTTTCCACTTCATTCTCTCTTCTACAATCACCACATCAGCAAGTCACACCACTTCATCATCAACCAGCCTACTTTTCATCAATCCTTTTTACTGGATCGAAGGTTCATTTAAGCATAGAACTCAAGAGAAAAAGATCATCATCGGAATTAACATCCTAAGAAGGATTTGAGGGTCCGTGTCCCTCATTCAGTTCTCCTTTTCCATCACATTCACTAATTCTTCCATCCTTCAAAGCTTCTACAAACCCATAACTAATTTCAGCCTCATTCTCTAAAATATTGGATCTACCTCGTTCATTTTCAGTTAAAGTCCCATTAAAATCTACCAAAGACTTTTTGGGTTTCGATTCAGATGGAGTTAAGATTTTGGAAGGTGAGAGAGTTGGGTTCACTTCTGGCATATTTGGAGATAAGGATTCTTTTTGAGATAAGGTTGATTTGATTTTGAAGAAAAGAATCGGTTTTGGTTGGGTGCGAGAGAAGGAAATGTATTTTTGGGGCAACGGGTCAGTTCAGAAAGGTTAAACATTTTGGACTTCAAAAATTAAGAGAGAGGCGGGAATCAATTAATGACATGACACTTCAGCAGTTTAAAAAGGCATATAAGTATTGAAGAGAGTACTAACACGAGTCACATGAACCAGGTTCCTTGACGGTTTTTGAAAATTTGAGCAAACACTCCTAGAAGTGCAATGACACTCATGCTTGTTTTCTCCTGAAAATGTTATGCGTGTATACCTGTAACAATATAAAATTGAGTTAGATGCCACCAGAAAAATATTTTTTAGCATTGTACCTTTCCTTCTTTACATTGCCAATCATCGAGGGATCAGGTCCTTAGTTGAGCTTGATCAACCCCAACTCTAGACGACCTATTTCAAAGTGTTCTCTGCTCAGTTCTTTGGTGAAGATATATGCTACTTGATCTTCCGTCTTGCAAACCTTCATACAAATAAGCCCCTTTTCAACATTATATCTCAAAAAGTAATATCACACATTAATGTGCTTTGTCTCCTTGTGTTGTACCGGGTTCTTTGCAGTATTTAGAGCACTTGTATTATCACACAACAATGGCATACAATCTATAAACACACACAAATCTTATGTTTGTTGCTTGATCTACAGCAGTTCAGCACAACAAGAGGCAACATCCATATATTCAGCTTCAATAGTAGAAAGAGCCATAGAGCTTTGTTTCTTTGTACCCTATGAGATCAAGCATGACCCAAAAAAATGTGCCATTCCATATGTTCTCTTTCGATCCACCAGATATCTAACATGATCAGCATCAGCATATCCAACCAAGTCAAAATTATTTCGTGAAGGATAGAAAAGGACCAAGTCTTACGTTCCCTTAGGATACCTCAAAATTCTTTTGGCAGCCTTCAAGTGAGATTCTTTTGGGCTTGATTGGAACCCAGAACACAACCCAACACTAAAAACAATATCAGGTTTGCTAACAGTCAAGTACAGAAGAGATCCAATGATACCCTTATACATAGTTTCATTGACAGGAGAACCAGGTTCGTCAATGTCTAAACGAGTAGTAGTGGTAATAGGTGTATCAATGGTCTTAGCATTCTCCATATCAAAGCTTTTTAGCAGCTCCTTGAAGTACTTAAACTTCAGAATTTGAAGGACCAGGTTTCTCCATATTTGAAACATCATTGACATCAATAGAATTATGACTTCCACTTATTTGTTCTACATCAGGAGTACCTGATGCAACATCAGAAACCCTATGTTCATCTTCAGTCGAGGTGATAGAGGGACCAGGTTCCTCTGTGCCTTTTGGAGATTCTGCTACATCTTCTTCATCACTCTGCTTGACTTAACACACCAATTCAGTCTTTCTATTTTCAATATCTATAGCTTCACCAGGAGCATTTGTAAATTTTCCATCTTCATCTTCTTTGTTATATGACCCTTTGCCACCATTGTTGAGAACAAATATTTTTGCATCCAAATGCTCTCAGGTAAGTCAGCTTGGGTTTTCTCCCATTGAGCAGTTCACAGAGAGACTTCTCGAGAAGGGACCTGATCATTCACTTGTTAATCAAGTAGTAGGCGGTGTTGACTACTTCAGCCTACGAACCAGGTCCTCCACAACTAACATATTCAGCAAATAAAAACTCGTATGCCCCAATCGTTTGCGCCATAACTCAACATCATCATCAATGACACTTAGGCATGTTAGATCACTACCATTCAGTGAATCAAGGTCTGCAACATAGATGTTCTTGAACCTTTTGGCTATCAATACCACTTCACCAGTTTTGAGATTGATGACAGTGCAAGATTTGAACAAGAACTTCACTTTATTTTCCCTTATCACATATTTGAGACACACTCAACAAGCTATATTTCAAGCCACTCGCTTGGTACATACATTTTTAATTGCATGGGAGAGTGTTTTGCCAATTTTGCCAGCACCAAGAATATAGCCATTCTTGTCGTTTCCAAAGAACACACTCCCACCTTGGAAAGCCTAGAGTGAGAGGAAATCATCCATTCCTCCAGTCATATGCTTGGAGCATCCGCTATCCTTGTACTATGTTTTGACTTCTACCTCTCACTCCAGCCTGCACATGAAATCACTGATTAAACTTAGGAACCCAAGCCAACTTGGGTCCCTTATAATGATAGAACGGGCGGATCAAACTTCTTTTTGCCCATGCAGGTAGCACATATTTCCTTTTCAGAGAACCAGGTTCCTCAACAGTAGGCCTCTTTTCAATAAAAACTTTGTTTTTCTGCACATACTGAATTTTAGTTTTACAAGAGTCCTTGTAATGACTCATTTGACCACAATGAGTACACAACCAATTACCAGCCACAGTTATATACTTGCTATGGGGATTATAGGGGATTTTAGCCTTTTGAAACTCGATTCCTTGCTTGTTTCCATCATTACTCTTGTACATCTAGACATTATTACATCAGAGGACCATGTACATTTAAGTGACTTATCAAGATTATTTTTAACCCTTCTCAAATCCTCCTGAAGTTGTCTATGCTTTTTAAGCTCAGCAACAAGACTTGTTTTAACTTTCTTAAGCTCACTCTCAAGCTCAAGTTGAGCCTCGATAGCCATTTCTTTACCCTTAGTGTTGTCTATCCATTTTTTTGTTTGGTTTTTCAACAAGTTATTTTTTCTAGTTACTTCTTCCACTTGTACCTTCAAGTCTACAATAGAAATTACGATATCATCTCTCTCTTGTTATATGTCACCAATTTCTTCTATTAAAGCATTTTGCTCATTAATAAGGCTATGATAGGCATCAATCAATATGTTTGCTAAGGACATCAATATTTTCTTAGAGTAAGTTTTCAAATTTCTTTGAACATCAAGAAAACTTGCCTCATCTTCCTCCTTGTCCTCATCATCATCAGATTTGGTCATGAGTGCAAATATTGACTCATATTCTGAAGATCCATTGTCAGCAACCATCATAGATGTATCTCCTTGGTCATCTTCACCTTCAGATTCACTGGAGGACTCTCCCCAGGTAGCAGGGCTTACTTCACCATGTTGTCAGCAACATCTCTTCTTTTGAACTTTCTGTCAGGGACCTGGTTTCTCTTAGCCACCTTATCAGTGTTGGTTTTGTATTGATCCTGCTTATGAAGAGGACATTCTTTAATGAAATGTCCAGACTTTCCACACTTACGGCAGTAATCATTTACTTTGAAATTCCTGCTGGAACTTCCTTTCTTTGGAATCCCACCATTTTTTGAATCATCTTTTGGAATCTTTGAGTGAGATACTCCATGTCAGATTCATCACTAGTTGAGTCTTTGTTGGCAGCCTTGAGAACCGGGTTCTTCTCCTTATTGGGCTCTCTTCTTTCAAGATCCTTCTTTCTCTTCATCTCATACGTTTTTGAGATTTCCAATGAGTTCATCAATGGTTAGATTATGCAAATCCTTAGCTTCAGTGATATCATTCATTTTACTTTCCCAGGAACTTGGTAAAGACTGAGTATTTTTCGGACCAGCTTCTTTCTTGGGATGACTTCTCCAAGGGAGTGAAGCTCATTGATAATGGAGGTGAAACTTGTGTGCATATCTTGAATAGACTCATCCTCCTTCATCTTGAAAAGCTCATACTCAGTAGTAAGCATATCAATTTTGGACTGCTTAACCTGAGTAGTTCCCTCATGGGCAGTTTGAAGAGCTTCCTAAATCTCCTTAGCAGACTGACAAGCTGAGATGCGGTTGTATTCATCTGGTCCGATGCAACAAACAAGAATCTTCTTTGCCCTGAAATTCTTCTCAATAGCCTTTCTATCAGCATCATTGTACTCTTTTCTTGTTTTTGGGATTGTAACTGTTCCCTCACCAATGGTTTTCATGGGAACAAAAGGTCCATCGTAGATTACATCCCACAACTCTGAGTCCTCAGCCATGATGAAGTCATGCATTCTTGTTTTCCACCAGCCATAGTATTGGCCGTTGAATCTTGGTGGTCTGTACGTTGATTCTCCTTCCTCGAAGTTTGGTGGAGCAGCCATGTATATCCTTTCTAGGTGTTAACCTTTTAGAAAGAACCTGCTCTGATACCAATTGATAGAAACTAGAGTCCACCAAATCGTATAGAGATCCAGGTTCTCTATCAGTTCCCACAGTAAATAACAGATTGTAAAATCAAATAGTATAGGGAACCCGCTTCTCTATCTGTTTCCACAGTAAATCAGCAGTAAATAAAGAACACGCGATATTTACGTGGAAAACTCATTACTCAAGGGATTAAAAACTCCGACCTACCCTAGTAGGATTTCAACTCCACTAAACCGAGCAAACTTCAGATTGCAACCTACCGCAATCTAGGAATTAAAATCTTAATCCCTCACCCCTTATAATAACTCTATTGTAAGCCCTTTGTAATAACTCTACTACAAAGCAACAAACTATGACTAACTCTAGTCAAGAAACTAAACCAAACAATGGTTTAAATTTGCCCTACAAAGACACTTCTTGAAAGTAGTGTAGAATTACAAATGAAGAACAAAATAACAAAGACTCAACAAACCTAAGGACTTAAGATATCTTCAATCTTTGGATCTGGTCCTTGAGGTCGCAACAACTTTGTTCTTGAGAGAGGTGGTGGCTAGCACTTGAGAGAATATTGTCTTTTGATTTGCAAGTGTTGGCGAGATGAAATCCCTTGCCTCATGTTGATAATATGTGTATGTGATGTCATCAAGGATGACGCAATTAAGTGTCCTTTAGTCTGGCCTTAATAAGCTACAACTGTGCTGTTGTACTGCTGCCAGGCGGTACAGTGCAGCAACCTGCCAGACGGTACAATGCATCAACTTTTACAACTGTAGAGTTGACTGTATGACAACCAGGGGAACTGATTCATATATGTTCCCTCTGATGTTCCTTTATATGATTTTATTGAGAATTGAACCAGACATGTGACTAGTTGCTCTGAATGCAAGGAAACTAATTGTATTAGGTTCCTTATCTAGTTCTCTCATGAAGTTTATCAAATCATTAAAATAAAAGACGCATAACTTATCAGCGCCTTTACTAGAGTAAATTCTAAGAATGATTCTTGGTTTTAACTAAAAGGATTATTTCATACATGATACCTCTTTTGAACTAATATCATCGAGTTTCATCTTTTACAAGTTAAAACTCCATGATTATGTCCTAGAGTTCGAACCAGCCTTACTATAATAGCAGAACACTTGAAGTAAGTATAAAATTTGCTGAATTTTCAAACCCAGGAACGATTCTATTTTTAAACCTTTACTAGTGGTAAATCCACGAACGATCATGATTTTCGAATTCACATTGTACGTAAATAATTTTGAACTTTTACTAGTGTAAAATTCAAAGTTCATGAACGATTTTTGATTTTTGAACATTTACTAGCATTTTTGAATTCACATCGTACATCAACATTTTGGCCCTTTAATAGTGCAAAATCCAAGAACGATTTCCTCATTTTTGAACATTTTTTAGAATAAAATCCAAGAACGATTCCTAAATTTTGAATTCTCACTGTACTTCATCACTTGAGAACTATTGCTTCAGGTCATTCAAACTCCAGAAATAAGTCATGAATTTTGAGCTTATAATTGTTCAAAGTCTGGTAGACTTTTATGGAGTTTTTTCATGTTTTAGATAGGGTTATTTTATCCAAACTTGTATTTTAGCATTAATGGGTAGGTATTTATCAATACAATTTAAAAGACGGCTAAACTCTAATAGCTGACATAAAAAGTGGCTATTTACCAATTTTTCGCGTAATAAAGTTATATAAATTCGAATAATGAACCGAAATTCGCATTGTGAAGTTACATGTCCAACCAAGTTTAAAAGCAAAAGAAAGGAGGGCAATTTGCAGATGAATCTTTAGCATTAGTAATTTTGTACTTAAGAGTATGGTTATTTTAAAATTTAACTTTTTTGGCAACGACTACTAATGTTTTTGAATTTCATAATTCCATGAAAATAAGATAGAAACAAGAAAGAAAAAAAAATTATACTACTAATGACTGGCAAATAAAAGATGGTTGTTTAATATTTTTTCTTTTCTGAAGGTTTAATTGATTAAAAGGGGGAATTGTGAAAGAAGTCTTGGTTGTTTTCTGGTGACATTCCGATCTTCTCTCACTCTTTGTTCAGGGTAGTTCTTATCTTAAGTTCTGATCTTGTTGTGATCTCATATTTTGGTGGCCCAATGAACTAATTTTTCCTTGTTTTTGGTCCATTCTTTTTGATTTTCTTTTTGCGGACAATGTCAAGAATGGAATCATTGATTGAGCTATGTGATTTAATCGCGCAAAACCCAGCTCAACTCGTGGAGAAATTGGCATGGATATGCGGCAGATGTCCTCCAGCAGAAATCCTACTCATAGGATCAGCTAGAGTTTCAAGGTCTCAACTCAATGCCATCCTTGCCGTTGCACGATTTCTCTCAAAATGCCCTAACCATTCAGATGAAATGCCCAAATCATTCGTTCTTGCCTTTTATCGTTCAATTCCTTCATCTTTGAACCCATCCTTTTGGCCACAATCTTTTACAAACGACTCAATCGGTTCCTTTTTCCGCGATTTCTTGGAATATGTTTGTAAAGCATGTGAGTTATCTTCAGAATTTTCTGCTGGCGTAGCTAGACTTACGGCTGATATTCTGAACTTAGCTATAGGCAGAGGAAATGCAGATTGGGGGATTTCAAAGGCAATCTTGAAAGCAATGTCTTATACTTGTCCTCGATTTCTTGGAATATGTTTGTAAAGCATGTGAGTTATCGTCAGAATTTTCTGCTGGCGTAGCTAGACTTACGGCTGATATTCTGAACTTAGCTATAGGCAGAGGAAATGCAGATTGGGGGATTTCAAAGGCAATCTTGAAAGCAATGTCTTATACTTGTCCTCCTATTGTTCCCTCAGATGCGAACAAATTGGTCTCGGGTCTGCTTGAGATGATCGTTCCCAGCTCTTCGGAAGACCTCGGGAGCACTGTAGCTATGATAGGTGGAAGTAGTGGGTATAATAACGGAGGAGGAAATGGCCCGGAGAAACGAGCTATTGCCTCGTTCGAAGAGGAGCCTGTGGATACCCTTGAGAAACGAGCAATCGCATTGGAATTGATAGGTAACATACTGGATAAAGTCTCCATTGATGCCAATCTATTGGAAAATGTCAGTTATTGTAAAGCAACAACTTCAGTTAATGGTAGCATTCTTAAAGGTAAAAGTTCATGACACTGATGTTTATTCAGTTAAATTTGCGTGGTAAATTTTGCTCTTTAGGAAAGAGATTGTATGTTGCTGAA
>AWOL01S0068625.1:2356-19227 GCA_000715115.1 Nicotiana otophora
AGTCCCACCCAACATCCTAGGGAAATATCTCGCAATGTGACCAAAATCCCCGCACTCGAAACAACCCCTCCTCTAACGAAACTGTTGCTCCTGATGCCCAAAAGCATTACCCAATGATACTTGAACGGGCGGGGCATAATGAGAACCCCATGCTGGCAAAGCACTGAATGATGACTGACTCTGCTGAAACTGGTCCTGCTGAAACTGACCTCCCTGAGGAGCACCACTGAAACCACCCTGACCACGAGGCCTCTTATCCTCTCTCTCAGTTCTCTCCTGACCTCGAACCATCTCAATCTGTCGAGCAATGTCGACAACCTCATCAAAGGTAACCCCAGATACTCTCTCCCTGGTCATAAGCAATCGAAGCTGAAAACCGAGGCCATCTATAAACCTCCTGATCCGCTCTCGGTCTGTGGGAACCAACCAGACCGTATGACGAGCTAACTCGGAGAACCGCATCTCATACTGTCTAACAGATATTTCACCCTGGCGAAGCTGCTCATACTGCCTGCGCAGCTTCTCTCTGCGGGTCTCAGGTATAAACTTCTCCAGAAAAAGATCGGAGAACTGCTGCCAAGTAATGGGTGTTGCGCCAATAGGCCTACGCCTCTCGTAAGTCTCCCACCATCTGAGTGCAGCTACAGAAAACTGAAAGGTAGTGAATGAAACCCCACAAGTTTCCAAAATACCAGCAGTACAGAGTATCCTCTAACACCTATCCAAGAAGTCCTGAGCGTCCTCTCTCTCTGTGCCACTGAAAGGTGGCGGCTGGAGTCTCCCAAAACCTCTCCAGCCTACGCTGATCATCCTCAGGTATAGCAGGAACCATATAATCCTGTGTAGTTGCAATCGGGCTGAGTGCCTCCCCCATCCTGCTTGAGTGTGCGAGCGACGGTAGTCTGAGTACCTCCCCCAACCTGAGAAGTGGTTGCGGCTGTCGAAATAGAAACCGCCTGAGCAAGGCCGGTACATGCTGTCAGAACTTGAGCTAGGTCCTCCTGAAGGCTTGGAATCACAATAGGCACAGGTGGTGCCTGAGCTGGCACATCAACAACTAGAACCTGGTCCTGATCTGGGACAACCGGTGGATTTGCAGGTACTACCCCAGCTGCTGTACGGGCTGCACCTCTGCCCCTACCACGGCCTCTACTGCGGCCTCGGCCTCTCGTGGCCCGAACTGGTGGCTAACCCTCTTGACCGGTAGCACGAGTCCTCCCTATCTGTGAGAGAATGAAATACAGATATTTAGTTACTAGAATACACAGAACGCACGATAAGAATCCAAAAATGTGAAATTTTCCTAAAGGTGCAGCCTCTCGAAGATAAGTATAGACGTCTCCGTACCGATCCGCAAGACTCTACTAAACCTGCTCATGACTCATGAGACCTATGTAACCTAGGATCTGGTACCAACTTGTCACAATCCAAAATCTAACCATGGTTATGATGGCGCCTATCGTGTTACAAGGCAAGCTTATTTTCTCAAAATATTACTACTAAACTGATTATAAGAATTTAATAAAACATTTCAACATTTGAATTTCTCATAAACTAAATCAACTCTAAATATAATTTTAGAAATACGGAAACGAGCCCCAAACATCGGGGTGTCACTAAGTCATGAGCGTCTAAATCTATGAACCAAGAAATGAAACTGTCTAACTGTCAATACAATCCAAAAGAAGAAATGATAAAAGGAGTAACAAGGTCTTGCGGACGCTAGCAGCTATCTTGCAATCTCCACAGATAGCCAGCCTGAACTCAATGATCGCCGCGCTCTAACTCACCTGAATCTGCACATAAAGTGCAGGGTGTAGCATGAGTACAACCACCTCAGCAAGTAACAGAAATAACTACGGAACTGAGCAATAGTGACGAGCTAAGTAAAACAGTCTAATTATTTATTTTCACAATTTAAAAATAAATAGAATTTAACAGGTAAATTCCATAACTTAGTAAATGCCACAAAGAAGTTTAACAGATAAATGCACCAACAACACAAATAAATGTCACCTAACAGCAGTGTCACTCCATCACTCATCACTCGCACTCAGCACTAAATACTCAAAACATTCAACATTCTGCGCTCACTGGGGGTGTGTACAGACTCCGGAGGGACTCCCAAAGCCCAAGCACTAAGCACGGACAACTCACGTGCCATCATATAAATATCTGGATCCGCATTGTCAACTCATGTGCTATGCGGAGAACTCACGCGCTATGGTATCAATACCTGGACCCGCACGGTCAACTCACGTGCTACGCGTACAACTCACGCGCTATGGTATTAATATCCTCACAACCATGCTCTCGGACTCACTCAATCATGTACCTCACTGGCCTCATCATCACCAACAAATAAGGGAACACAACCCACATCAAGTATCACCGCATATTAGCAAATAATAGTGACTAAAGTAAACAGATACAATAATTTCTATGACTGAGTATAAATAATGTGAGCTTGAATAAAGCCTAAGCATGATCTCTATCATGAAGGCAAACAAGTTCAACAACAATTAAATACATAACCACAAATACTAGCCATTAGGCCTCACGGGACGGACCAAGTCTCAATCCCTCGTGGTGCACACCCACACGCTCGTCACCTAGCGTGGGTATCACTTCCAAACAATTACGTGATGTCAAATCTCCGGGTTTATACCCTCAAAGCCAGAGTTAAAACTGTTACTAACCTTAACAGCGTAAAAATCCTACTCCGGGATGCCCTCGTCTATGGACTCGGTCTCCAAATGCTCCGAATCTATTCACAATTAATTTGATTCAGCTCACAAAAATTATAGGAATTAATTCCATATCAAAATACTAATATTTTCTAAAAATCTGAAATTACGCCCCAAAAATCACCCGTGGGGCCCACGTCTCAGAATCCGATAACACTTACAAAATCTGAACCCTCATCCAACCACGAGTCCAACCATATCAAAATTACTTAAATTAGACCACAACTCGGCCTTCAAATCCTCAATTAAAGTCTATGAATTTTTCTACTATTTTCAACCCAAAACACTAATTTGTTGATAAAAACAATAATAGATTCGTGTAATTTAACCAAAGCCGAGTTAGAATCACTTACACCATTGTTTCCTCTGAAAATCACCCAAAAGCGCCTCAAATTCGAGCTCCAAATCGTCAAAAAAATGTCAGAACTTAAACTCACTGCCCAGGCTTTTATTCTTCGCGAACGCGGTCAGTGCCTCGCGTTCGCGAAGCCCAAAATATCTCCCGTTCAAATTACTCCTTCACGAACGCGACATCACCCTCGCGTTCGCGAAGCACAAAATGCCTCTGCCTCAATGCCTTCTACGCGAACGCGTTCAACCCATCACGAACGCGATGCTTCGTTTCCCCCTCACTACGCGAATGCGTAGACCAATTGCATGGGGGTCCTCAGCTGCTTCCTCTCTTCTTCGCGAACGCGTAACACCTCTCGCGTTCGCGATGCACACCCAGTCCACCCTTTGCGAACGCGTGCTCCTCTTCGCGAACGCGAATAGCAAATATTGCCAGCCTCTCAATTCCTCTTCGCGAACGTGAGGCTCCACTCGCGAACGCGAAGAAGGAAACCATATGGAGGATCAGAAAAATTCCAGTAGAGTTCCAAGTCCAAAATCCAACCCGTTAACCATCCAAAACTCAACCGAGCCCCTCGGGACCTAGACCAAATATACCAACAATTCCTATAATATCATACAGACTTAGTCGAATCCTCAAATCACCTCAAACAATGCTAAAATCATGAATTACACCCCAATTCAAGCCTAATGAACTTTGAAATTTCTAATTTCTACAAACGACTTCGGAACCTATCAAATCACGTCCGATTGACCTTAAAGTTTGCACACAAGTCATAAATGACATAACAGAGGTATTCAAATTTTCAGAATCGGATTCCGACTCCGATATCAAAAAGTCAACCCCCCGGTCAAACTTCTCAAAAACTAAACTTTCGGCATTTCAAGTCTAATTCCTCTACGGACTTTCAAATAATATTCCAGACACGCTCCTAAGCCTAAAATCACCATACAGAGCTATTGGAATCTTCAAAATTCAAATTCGGGGTCGTTTACACATAAATCCATATCCGGTCCACTTTTCTAACTTAAATTCTTTTCAATTATGAGACTAAGTGTCTTATTTCACTCCGAGTTTCTTCCGGACCCTAACCAACCAACCCGATAAGGCATAAATCAATTGCAAGACATAAATTGAGCAATAAATGGGGAACGGGGTTATAATATTCAAAACGACTGGCCAGGTCGTTACACCCAAGTAGCTTCTCCGACTGGCTGGCCTCTCCACTGCACTTTCACTGAAACTATGTTCTTTGATCTCAACTTTCGAACCTGCCGGTCCAAAATAGCCACCGGCTCCACGTCATAAGTCAAATTACCATCCAACTTCAGTGAAATCTAATACATCAGATGGATCGCCGACATACTTCTGGAGCATAGATACATGAAATATTGGATGAACACCCGAAAGACTAGGAGGCAATGCAAGTACATAAGCCACCTCTCCAATCCATTTAAGTATTTCAAAAGGCCCAATATACCTTGGACTCAACTTGCCCTTCTTTTCAAATCTCATAACACCCTTCATAGGCGAAACTCGGAGTAGTGCTTTCTCTCCTACCATGTAAGTAACATTGCGAACCTTCCGGTCGCATAACTCTTCTGTCTAGATTACACCGTGCGAAGTCGTTCCTGAATCAATTCAACCTTCTCCAAAGCATCCTGAACTAAATCAGTACCCAATAGCCTAGCCTCACCTTGCTCAAACCAAACCACCGGAGACCAACATCGTCTCCTATATAAAGCCTAATATGGAGCCATATGAATGCTTTATTGGTAGCTGTTATTGTAGGCAAACTCTGCAAGCGGCAGAAACTGATCCCAAGAACCCGCAAGATCTATAACAAGAACATAACATATCTTCCAATATCTAAATAGTGCGCTCGGACTGTCCGTCCGTCTGAGGGTGAAATGTTGTACTCAACTGTACCTGTGTACCTAATTCTCGTTGTACTTCTCTCCAAAACTGTGATGTAAATTGCGTGCCCCGATCTGAAATGACGGACACTGGCACACCGTGAAGGCGAAAAATCTCGCGGATATAAATTTCAGCCAACCGCTCCGAAGAGTAAGTAGTCCCAACTGGAATAAAATGCACGGACTTGGTCAACCGATCCACAATTATCCAAACAACATCAAACTTCCTCAAAGTCTGTGGGAGTCCAACAACGAAGTCCATGGTAATATGCTCCCATTTTCACTCCGGAATTTCAAGTCTCTGAAGTAATCTGCCTAGTTTTTGATACTCGTACTTCACCTGCTGACAATTTAAACACCGAGCTACAAACCCCACTATATCTTTCTTCATTCTTCTTCACCAATAGTGCTGTCTCAAGTCCTAATACATCTTTACGGCACCCGGATGGATGGAATACCGCGAACCGTGAGCTTCTTCAAGAATAAATTCACACAGCCCATCTACATATGGCACACAAATTCGACCATGCATTCTCAACACCCCATCATCTCCAATAGTAACATCTTTGGTATCGCCGTGCTGAACTGTGTCCTTCAGGACAAGCAAATGGGGATTATCATACTGGCGCTCTCTGATGCGGTCATATAAGGAATACCGAGAAACCACACAAGCTAGAACCCGACTGGGCTCCGAAACATCTAATCTCACGAGGCCTCTCACTAACAGGAATGAATGCAAGGCTATCCATACTCATCGCCTTTTTACTCATGGCATCGGCCACCACACTGGCCTTCTCGGGATGATATAGAATAGTAATATTATAGTCCTTTAGCAGCTCCGACCATCTCCGCTGTCTCAAATTTAGATCCTTTTGTTTGAATAAATGCGAAAGACTCTGATGATCTGTAAATACCTCACAAGACACACCGTAGAGATAGTGCCTCCAAATCTTTAATGCATGAATAATAGCTGCCAACTCTAAATCATGAACATGGTAGTTCCTTTCATGTGGCTTCAACTAACGCGAAGCATAAGCAATCACTTTACCTTTCTGCATTAAGACACACCCAATACCGATCCGAGAAGCATCACAATACACTTTGTAAGAGCCTGAAGCTGAAAGCAAAACAAGAACTGGAGTTGTGGTCAAGGCAGTCTTGAGCTTCTGAAAGCACTCTTCACACTCATCTGACCACCTAAATAGAGCACCTTTCTTGGTCAATTTAGTCATGGGTGATGCAATAGACGATAAGCCCTCTACAAAGCGACGATTATAACCGGCTAAGTCGAGAAAACTCCAAATCTCAATAGTTGGAGATTCTTCTTCGGATCCACCTTAATTCTCTCACCGGACACTATGTGTCCCAAGGATGCCACTGAACTAAGCCAGAACTCACACTTAGAGAATTTGGCATAAAGTTTCTCCTCCCTCAACCTCTGTAATACAATACTCAAGTGTTATGCATATTCTTCCAGGCTACGTGAGTACACCAGGATATCATCAATAAATACTACAACAAACAAATCAAAATACAACTGAAATACACTATTCATCAAGTGCATAAATGTTGATGGGGCATTGGTCAGCCCAAAAGACATCACGAGAAATTCATAGTGATCATAACGGGTCCTGAATGTCGTCTTTAGAATATCTGAATCCCGAATCTTCAACTAATGATACCCAGACCTCAAATCGATCTTAGATAACACCCTCGCTCCCTGAAGTTGGTCAAATAAATTGTCAATACGTGGCAAAGGATACTTGTTCTTGATTGTAACTTTGTTTAACCGTCTATAGTCTATGCACACCCGCATAGTACCGTCTTTCTTTTTCACAAATAGAACTAGTACACCCCAAGGCGACATACTAGGCCTAATAAACCCTTTATCAAGAAGTTCCTGAAGTTTCTCCTTCAATTCCTTCAACTCAGCTGGTGCCATACGATACAGAGGAATAGAAATGGGTTAAGTGCCCGGCGCCAAGTCAATACCGAAATCAATATCCCTGTCGGGTGGCCTACCTGGCAGGTCTGCAGGAAATATATCCAGAAAGTCTCGCACTACGGGTACAAAATCAATAGTAGGAATGTATACATCAACATCTCTCACAAAGGCCAAATATGAAAAACACCCCTCCCAACCATCTGTTGGCCCTTCAAATAAGAAATTACTCTGCTGGGAACATAATCTAGAGAACCTCTCCACTCGACTCTCGGCAACCCCGGTATCGCTGGCATCACGATTTTTGCGTGACAGTCCAGAATAGCATGACATGGAGACAACCAATCCATACCCAAGATTACATCGAAATCAACCATACTAAGCAATAAGATATCAACTCTAGTATCGAGTCCCCCAATAGTTACCACACACAATCGATAAACATGGTCCACAATAATAATATCGCCCACCGACGTAGATATACGAACAGGTGAAACTAAGGACTCACGGGGCATATCCAGATAATGAGAATAATATGATGATACAAACAAATATATGGAACTAGGGTCAAATAATATAGAAGCTTCCTTGTGGCATATTGAGACAATACTTGTAATTACTGCATCTGAAGCAACATCATCTGGCTTGGCAGGAATAGCATAGAATCGGGCCTGACTGCCACTTGATCGGCTTCCCCCTCTTGGGCGACCCCTAGCTGACTGAGACCCACCCAAGCTTGCAGGGCAGATGGTGAAGCAACTGGTGTTGAAGTCATAGTCTGACACCTCTACTGAGCTGAACCTCCCGTAAGGTGGGGGCAGTATCTGTTTATGTGACCCAAATATCCACAATCAAAATAACCCTTCTCTGAAAATGTCGGCAAGTACTAAGGTGGACCCCGAGAACCAAAATAACTACTAGAAAAACCTGGTACAGATGAACCCTGAACTGATGGTTCACGAGACGAACTTTGATCTTGAAGTGCACTAAGAGAAGACTGATTCGGTCGAGCACTATATGAACCATGGCTAGCTGATGCGCCACGATGAGCTAGACGAGCCATCATAGCGGCCCTATAAGGTCGACCCCTGCTGTGATAGGACTGTCCCCCAGAAGGAACACCACAGGAATTACCCGGACGATGAGACCTCTTGGCATCCCTCTCTTCACGCTCATGAGTATGGACCATTTCTAGTCGTCTAGCACTATCAACTACCTTGTCGAATTTAGCACCTGCTACATTTCCCAGAGTCATAACAAAACGTAACTGATGGTTGAGGCTATTAATGAACCTCCTGATCTTCTCCCTCTCAATGGGAACCAACCAAACTGCATGACGAGCCAATTCTGAAAACCGCATCTAATATTGGGTCACGGACAGGTCCTCCTAACGTAAATGCTCAAACTACCTGCGTAGTTCCTCTATGCGGTTATGTGGCACAAACTTCTCTAGGAATAATACGGAGAACTCATGCCATGAAAGTGGTGTTGCACCAACTGGTCTGCTCCTTTCATAAGTCTCCCACCATCTGAAGGCTGCTCCGGTCAGCTGAAAAGTAGTAAATGAGTTTCTACTGGTCTCTTGAATACCCGCTGTACAAAGCATTCGCTGGTGTCTGTCCAAGAAATTCTGAGCATCATCTGACTCAGTTCCACTGAAAGTTGGATGATGGAATCTCCCAAACATCTCTAATCTCTTCTGCTCCTCGCCATTCATAATAGAACCCACCTGGTCCTGAGCAGCTACAACCGGTTGAACTGGTAGTGCCCCTGGTATCTTGAGTCCATGCATTACCTACTCTGGAGTATGAGCGATAGGGGTATGAGTACCTCCCCCAACTTGAGAAATGGCTGGTACAGCCTGAGCCGAAACCACCAGAGCAAGGCCAGTGCAAATAGTCAATATCTGGGCTAAAACCTCCTGAAGGCCTAGAATCATAATAGGCATAGCTGGTACTTGAGCTGGTCCTGCCGGCTCAACTATATCTGGAACCTGCTCATGAGCTGGAGCAACTGGGGGTTCTACAAGTGATGCTCTAACTGCTGTACGAGCTACACCTTGACCTCTACCACGGCCCCGACCTCTCATTGCCCTAACTAGTGGCACTAGTGGTTGGCCATTCAATTCGGTAGTACGTGTCCTCACCATATGTGAGAGAATACAATAACAGAAAATTAGTTTCCGGAATCAACAAATTCGCACGACAGAATACAAGAAAGTTAAATTTTTCTAAGGGTTCGACAGCCTCTCGAAGATAAGTACAGACGTCTCCATACTGATCCGCAAAACTCTACTAAACCTGCTCATGACTCGTGAGGCCTATGTAACCTAGGCTTTGATACCAACTTGTCACGACCCAAAATTCACATGTCGTGATGGCGCCTATCTCAATACTAGGCAAGCCGATAACCTCAATAAACCACTATAATCTTTCAAGTTTAAAAACATAATAATTAGATTTAATAGAAAATCCCACAAATACTGATGCAAATATACTCCCAAAACCTGGTTTCACGGAGTACATGAGCATCTAAATGATAACATAGTCTGACTAATACAAACACTGTCTGAAAATATAGAACAATACAAATAATTTAAAGGGAAGAGAGTCAAGGTCTACGGACGCCAAGCAGCTACCTCAATAGTCTCCAACGGATGAAACTCTAAAATCTAGCAACCGCCGTATCCGAAAGTACCTGGATCTGCACACAAAGTACATAGTGTAGTATGAGTAAAACCGACCCCATGTACTCAATAAGTAACAAGACTAACCTTTGGGATAAAAGTAGTGACGAGTTCAACAGGTACACTCCAGTATAGAAATAACTGTACAGAAATGTAGGCATGCTTTCAAGTTCAACAATTAAACTCAGTACAAATAAAATAGATCAATTCTGAATGATATAAGGAATATGACATCTCTATATCTACATGCCAATGTACATGCTGTATGTGATGCATCTTAGTGGAAACCTCATGTACTCACAATCTCAAAATACTAAATCACTGAGTATTGTATATGGCCAATCCAGCCCAGGGAAAGATCCATCCCATATATATATACATCAACTGACAGTCAGTCACTCAGTATTGTATAAGGCCAATCCAGCCCAGGGAAAGATCCATCCCATATATATATACATCAACTGACAGTCAGTCACTCAGTATTGTATAAGGCCAATCCAGCCCAGGGAAAGATCCATCCCATATATATATACATCAACTGACAGTCAGTCACTCAGTATTGTATAAGGCCAATCCAGCCCAGGGAAAGATCCATCCCATATATATATACATCAACTGACAGTCAGTCACTCAGTATTGTATAAGGCCAATCCAGCCCAGGGGAAGATCCATCCCTAAATATAAATGATTCGGACAAGATCCATGTCTATGGAAGATCCATCCCTCAATATAAATGCTTCGGGCAATATCCATTCCCAGGAAGATCCATCCCTCAATATAAAAAATGCTTCGGGCAAAATCCATGCCCAGAGAAGATTCATCCCTCAATATAAATTGTTTCGGGCAAGATCAATACCCTGGGAAGATCCATCCCTCAATATAAAATCAATCGCGCTCAATTGTGGGGGGTGCAGACTCCGGATGGGCTCCTTCAGCCCAAGCGCTATAATAGACAGATTCAGGCATAAATAAATAAAACATGCTGCGGCGTGCAGCACGATCCCATAAATATCACTCAAAATGTCCAGTCTCTCGGGCTCTTAATGACATAAAAATCAACCCGACATGATGATATAATATATCAATGAATGACTACAGAGACTGAGATATGATATGTAAATGATAGATGTGACTGAATACAAAATTGTAAATTTAAACAAGTAATCCAATAGCAATAAGACCTCTGTGGGTCTCAAAATATCGGCACGTAGCCCAAACATGATCTTTAACATAAGTCTCAGCTCAATTTCATCTAACACATGGAGGATATGTGGACAATGACATGATTATTTGATTATGAAACTTCACGGAATCAATTAATTCACAATTTCTATGGTTCACGCCCACACGCCCGTCACAGCATGTGTGTCACCTCCAAACAATTCATATAACACGAAATTCAGGGATTCATACCCTCAGAACCAAGTTTAGAAGTGTTACTTACCTCAAACCGTGCTAGTTCTTTATTCCAATATGCCTTTGCCTCGCGAATCGGCCTCCGAACTCCTCGTATATAATCACAATTCATTCGATACAGTTAACACAAAATATAGGAATCAATTCCATATGAAAATACTAATTTTCTAACATAATCCAAAATTTAACTCAAAAATCGTCAGTGGGGCCCATATCTCAGAACCCGAAAAAGGTTATAAATTATGAACGTCCCTTCAACCATGAGTCCAACCATATCCAATTTACCAAATTCTGACATCAACTTAACCCTCAAATCATATTTTCAAATCCCTAGGCCCAAATCCTCAAATGTTACCTCAAAAACACATAATCTAGTCAGAATAATCGATGATAATTCAATATTATTGACTAACAATGATCATAAGTGACTTACCTTAAGATTTCCCGTGAATTCTCTCTGAAAAATCATCTCAATCCGTGTTTGAAATGTCCAAGAATGAGAAAATCTCGGACCCCTCTGTTTTTGTACACTGCAAAGAGGTTTCGCTTCTCAGAAAAATTTTAACCACATCTGCGGTCCCGCTTTTGCGATGAAGCTTCCGCTTCTACAATTGCCTTCGCTTCTGCGGACAAGCAGTCTGCTTCTGCAAATAAGTTGTCCGCTTCTGCGAAGAAGCCTGGCTCTCCGCGTTCTGCTTCTGTGATCAACAAGCCGCTTCTGCGGCTTCGCATATGCGGCAAAAGCTCTGCACCTACGCATACTTCCCAACCCCTCGCCAGGCCACTTCTGCGACCATTTTGTCGCTTCTGCGTTCGCGCACCTGCGACCAATTCCATCGCAGGTGCGGTTGCACCGGAACTGGAAAATTTTCAAAATTGTTCTAAGTCCAAATTTGGATCCGTTAACCATCCGAAACTCACTTGAGGCCCCCAGGACCTCAACCAAATATACTAACAAATCTTAAAACATCATACGAACTTAGTGAAGGCCTCAAATCACATCAAACAATGTTAAAACTACAAATCATACCTCAATTCAAACTTAATGAAACTAAAAAATTCTAACTTCTACATTCGATTCCGAAACCTATCAAATCAAGTCCGATTGACCTCAAATTTTACACACAAGTCATAAATGACATAACGGGCCTATGAAAATTTTCAGAATTGGATTCTTACCCCGATATCAAAAGGTCAACTCCCTGATCAAACTTCCAAACTTAAATTTCTAATTTTTGCCATTTCAAGCCGAATTTAACTACGTACTTCCAAATAATTTTCCGGACACACTCCTAAGTCTAAATTCACCATACAAAACTATTGAAATCATCAAAAATCTATTCCAAGATCGTTTACCTATAAGTCAACATCCGGTCAACTATTTCAACTTAAGCTTTAAATCTTAGAACTAAGTGTTCCAATTCATTCAGAAACCTCCCTGACAAGTCACATAATTATAATTGAACACAGGATAAGCAGTAAATGGGAGAACGAGGCTGTAATACTTAAAACGAACGTTTGGATTGTTACAGATAAATTACTCTTTATCGAAAATTTCATCATTTTCAGAATTTAAACCCAAAACCTTTAGTTAAGGATGAATAATATTTTTTTCTATTCCAAATACAATTATGCACATAAATAATTTGCTGCTGAGAGTCTACAAAACTAATCAGATGATGATGAATATATTACTCTTTCTGTTTACTTTTACTTATTTACAATAAATTTTATACTCCCCTTAAAACATAATAAATGGAATACATATTTTACCATAATATCCATAATAATAAAAATATTTCAAAAAGTCTTGAGAAATGATCCAAGGAATGAGTAGTTTATGATAAGGGTAAAATAATTTTTTTTATTTTTTTTTTAATTTGCTAAAATAAATAAGTAAAAATAAAAATAAATTTTTAACATAATGAACAAGTAAAAATACGATAAAATACTTTTATTTGGTACTTGATAGTCAATATAGGCAATGGATTCTAGTGGTAGTTTGGTGGCAGCTAGTGGTAGTATTTTAATGATTCATTTCTTCAAAATTTAGTTGGAAGTCTAATCATTATTGTTATCGTTGTCGTCAACAATTATTTTGGTTATGTTTTGGCCTAAAAATGATACTTGTTACCACTGTATATTCAAAATCAGTAAATCAATAAACATTAGTTTAAAGAAAAAACAAACCAGAAAAAATTTCGAGCCCACAAGTTTCTTGTTTTTCCTTAAGGAATTTAATCCCCTCACAACGCCCAAGGTTGCGGATTAATTCCTCCCAGGATAGAACGGAATACCTATTCTGTGATAGCGGCACTTCAAATCACAGAATTCCGGCGAACTCAAATGGCGGAGCAAATCACACAAATGCTGACGTTTTGCTTTTGAAAAACCAATGCAGTATGTAGAAAATTGAGGGGAGAGATTTTAGATTTTTCAGTGGTGGAAAATGAGGCTAAGCCTCTCTATTTATAGAAAATGAAAGGGTGAGATGAAGAAGTGCAATCCAAGAGGTGCCTCTCCTATTTCTCATTCACACCCCAATGAGAGGGTGAGATGAAGAGGTGCAATCCAAGAGGTGCCTCTTCCATTTCTCATTCACAACCCTTAAAAACGTAACAATCCCCCACATGAATGGGGAATGGACATATGTGGAAAAACATGCATGAAATTACTGTGTGATTTGCAATTAAGGATTAATCGCATCTCGATAAGTAGGTTTCCCTTTGAACTTTCCGTAGTGAGCTTATGTCGGATATACTCGGTCAATTGGTAGATTTGATATCTTTGAACCGTCGAACTTTGGTGTATACCTTGACAACCATAAGTCACACAATCAACCCTTAACCGTCTTTGGTTCTCATTGTTGTATTCGTTTCAGCCATGAACACCACCTAGTTCATAAATGCGTAGAGAACTGGCCTTACAGAATTCTTCTTTAAGAGGCTTACACTTCACACTTACATAGGTGATTCCTAAGCGTGTTATCCCGTAGATACACTATTTGATATACCCCGTATCAAATTTAGAAACTATTAAAAAGCCTTAACGTTGTATCCTTGATATTGAACATTATCTCATCACGAGAATGGACCAAAAAGAAATTTTATTTGACAATGTTGAACCGTCATTAATGAATTTATTTGATCTCTTTGAACCTAGATCTTGGGATCTCCAGTCTTCTAGTTAGAGTTACCGTCACAGTGACTTGTCCTCAGCTATAGTCCCATTCCCTTTGATGACTTCTCAACTGCTTCTCTAGGTAGGCCTTTTGTAAGCGGAGCTGATATATTATCTTTTGACTTTACATAGTCAATTGTGATAATTCCACTAGAGAGTAGTTGCCTAACGGTATTATGCCTTCATCGAATGTGACGAGATTTTTCGTTATACATAACGCTCCCAGCCCTTCCTATTGCTACTTGACTGTCGCAATGTATGCATACGGGTGCCATAGGTTTGAGCCAAAATGGAATTTCTTCTAAGAAATTTCGGAGCCATTCAGCTTCTTCACCGGCCTTGTCTAAAGCTTTAAACTCAGACTCCATTGTAGAGCGGGCGATGCATGTCTGTTTGGATGACTTCTAAGACATTTATCCTCCACCAATGGTAAAAATGTATCCACTTGTGGATTTTGATTTCGTTGATCCGGTGATCCAATTTGCATTACTATATCCCTCAGCAGCTGCGGGATAATTATTGTAATGCAATGCATAGTCTTGGGTATATTTCAAATATTCCAAAACTCGTTTCATTTCTATCCAATGAGCTTGGTTGGGATTACTTGTGTATCGACTAAGATTACTTATTGCATAAGCTATATCAGGTCGTGTACAATTCATAATATACATCAAACTTCCCAACACTCGAATATATTCCAATTGAGACTTGCTTTGACCTTTATTCTTTACAAGAGTATGGTTTAAATCAATTGGTGTTTTCGCTTCTTTAAAGTCCAAATATTTGAATTTTTCAAGTACCATTTTAATATAATGAGATTGAGACAAAGCTAGACCTTGAGAAGTTTGAAGGATCTTAATTTCCAAAATTAAATCGGCAACTCCTAAGTCTTTCATATCAAACTTACTAGTAAACATACGCTTAGTAGCATTTATGTTAGCAGTGTCGTTACTCATTATCAACATATCATCCACATATAAACAAACAATGACTATTTGATTTTGAGTATTCTTAATGTAAACACATTTGTCACACTCATTGATCTTGAAAACATTTGACAACATTGTTTGGTCAAATTTCGCATGCCATTATTTTGGTGCTTGTTTTAGTCCGTAAAGTGACTTAACAAGTCGACACATCTTCTTTTCTTTTCCGGAAACTACAAACCCTTCAGGTTGTTCCATATAGATTTCTTCCTCTAAGTCTCCATTTAAGAAGGTTGTCTTTACATCCATCTAATGGATTTGAAGGCTATACACGGCGGCTAATGCTATTAACACCCGGATAGATGTAATCCTTGTTACCGGCGAGTATGTGTCAAAGTAATCAAGACCTTCTCGTTGTCTAAACCCTTTAACAACTAATCTTGTCTTATATTTGTCAGTAGTACCATCAGCTTTCATTGTACTTTCCAATATTATGCTTTCGAGGAAGACATTGCTTCTTTGAACATTTGAGGCTCATTTTCTAACAAAAATGTCACAAAGTCTGGTCCAAAGGAAGTAGTTGTCCTTTGATGTTTACTACGCCTTGGATTTTCCTCATTAAACGTACTTTCCTTTTCTTCTTCACGAGGTTGCTTACATTTTTCACTAGATGACTCACACTCATTTTTATATGGATAAATATTCTCAAAGAATTCAGTATTATTGGGTTCTATTGCCGTATTAATATGAATGTCGGGATTTTCTGATTTATGAACCAGAAAACGATATGCTTTACTATTTCTTGCATATCCTATGACAACGCAATCAACCGTTTTCCGTCCAACTTCACCCTTTTGGGTTTAGGAATTTGTACTTTAGCCAAACACCCCCACACTTTAAAATATTTTATGTTGGGTTTCCTACCTTTCTATTTTTCATATGGAATAGATTGCATTTTGTTATGGGGAACTCGGTTGAGTATTTGATTCGCTGTAAGAATAGCTTCCCCCCTAAGTTCTAGGGTAAACCCAAACTTATCAATAAGGCACTCATCATCTCCTTTAATGTTCTATTCTTTCTTTCCGCCATTTCATCAGATTGCGGTGAGTAAGGGGCAGTTGTTTGGTGAATAATGCCATATTCTAAACATATTTCTTCAAAAGGAGATTCATATTCACCACCCCTATTACTTCTTATCATTTTGATCTTTTTATTTAGTTGCGTTTCAACTTCATTTTTGTATTGCTTGAATGCCTCAATTGCTTCATCTTTACTATTAAGTAAGTAAATATAGCAATATCTAATATTGTCGTCAATAAAAGTTATGAAATACTTTTTCCTACCGCGAGATGGTATTGACTTCATGTCGCAAATATCTATGTGAATAAAGTCTAAAGGATTTGTATTCCTTTCAACTGACTTATAAGGATGTTTAACATACTTTGATTCCACACATATTTGACATTTCGAATTATTGCATTCAAACTTAGGCAATACTTCCAAATTAATCATTTTTCGCAAAGTTTTGAAGTTGACGTGGCCTAAACGTTCATGCCATAAATTATTTGACTCAAGCAAGTAAGAAGAAGCTGAAATTTTATTCATATCAATGGTAATTACATTGAGTTTGAAAAGGCCCTCCGTAAGGTAGCCTTTTCCTACATACATTTCATTCTTACTAACTACAACCTTGTCGGAAACAAAAA
>AWOL01S0068635.1:0-12950 GCA_000715115.1 Nicotiana otophora
GTACGCCAGGTTAGGTGAGGCACCGGGTGCTGGTCTCGCTCCTAGGTTCGGGGCATGACAGAAATCTTGAGTGAGTTCATAACGTGACTAACTCTGGTTCATTGATCGAATAATTCCTTTTGTTCCATTTAAGCTTTCTTGAAACGTAAGCAATTACTTTTCCTGGTCTTTCTGCCCCCGTGTTGCGCACATACTTAGCTTATCTTAGTTCCCATGCGTGTCAGAATTTTTGCAATTCATATGGTCTCGAATATTACTTTTGGTTTCATTTCCCGCTCATTTTCCACGATAGGTGCCACTTCCTTATGAAGTGCATACAATATTGTTGTGAGACTGTTGTTACTAGACCATTTCCTCGATTGGTCAGTGTGCTTAGGTTGAAGCCTTCTTCCTTATTTCCTCAGCTAGTCTTTCATTGTAGTATCTAGGGAGACCTTTTGGGTCTTGTAAAGTTACAAGTTTATCACATCGTATACTTGACGGAATTTTTGATGTTCTTCCTCGCCTATAATTATCCGTAGTTACTTATTTCCACAGCCTTATGCTTGTAGGGTTGCTCCTGAACTAAAGTTTTGACTGTCTTCCCAGTGAGACTATCTTTTATTTCTGTAACATTCATACGGTACCTTTAACTACCCTAACTCTTGTTTGAATATTTCTCAAGGGTCACAATGTCGTATCTGCGAGACTGAATTCCCATGTTGGGGTTCACTATGTTTATCTTGCACGATCTGTTGATTTGTCTGTAACCTCTTTTCTAGCCATAACTAGACTCTTCCTGAATCTACTACTAACTGCTCGTTGGTCCATTCCCATATTAATATTCCGCGTAATCTTTCTTCAATTATTTCCTTTGTCTTAACTTACATCTCGCACTGGCTCCTTATCTATTAATAACATCTCAGGCATGAATCCGTACTTCCTCTCCTTGACGCCGTGTTTACATAATGTTTTGGAATCATA
The DNA here is from genome assembly GCA_000715115.1 of Nicotiana otophora. Classification (NCBI taxonomy): domain Eukaryota; kingdom Viridiplantae; phylum Streptophyta; class Magnoliopsida; order Solanales; family Solanaceae; genus Nicotiana; species Nicotiana otophora. Next base: position 964 of record AWOL01S0068635.1, read on the forward strand.
GCATATCTGTAGGATTTGAATGAGGGCAATCTCACCCCTTTCTCATTTTTATCACATTATTCCTTTATCATTCCATAGTTGCTAGAATCACTTTAATTTTGAATTAATGCCACATCCCACAGTATTCCTCCCTTTAGGGGAGCACTAAGATTTAATGCTATGATGATTTACGTATAGATGTTTTACCTTTTAATCATCTATGATCCTTACTCGCCTCGCGGTGATCCTTCTGTACCAAGGATAACGAAATTCCTCACTCGCGAGGGTGACACTTAGTGTAACTGGAACATACAGTCCCTTAAGCTTAACTTTACTCACCTTTCTTGCTTTAGGGAAGTGGCTTCTTGAATGACCGTTAAAGGGTATTCCTCTGTAGTCCATTCTATTATCGCCGGGACGCAATCTCTAAAATTCTCATGATGCCGACTATTACTCAGTCTCTAGTTCATGTTTAGTTTATCTTGTTCATCAATCTATGCTGATTTCTTATTACTCTAGGGTCTAATTTTTCCTTTTGGTAACCACGTTAGAGTCACGAACTTATTTCTCGAAATGAGGATATGACTTTATGGCCTATACTCTTTTGTTGTCTCAAGGCCTGTCACCTCTCGTTTTTTCCTTCACTTGACTATAGACTCTGTAATACTGTCATCTTTTTGATCTACCATTGTCATCCATGTATCACATCTTACTCATAATGCTTCATTATCTCTCTTCTTATTTCCCTGCTAATATTTATGTCTATCACTTTATTCTGAAAACTCGAACAAGACATTCTTTTGCTTTTAGCTCTCTTTGCTCCATCCATTGTCTCTTCGGGTTTCATAACATTCTCTCTTTACTAGGGACAGGAGCCATACAAAGGTAATATTTATACCTTCAGGATTCCAGTGCCGATCTTTGAACATTCTAATATTCATATCCAGTTGTACTATTCTAGAGTGCATCATCTGAGTGTCTCACAAGGAGATCTATTCGCACATTTGCAATATTCTTCGGAAATGTCAACTGACGCAAACAATCCATTCACCATTTTGGGTTACCCTAACCCCAGCTAGATCCTGATATCCTGCCTTCTCTCATAGAACTTCTGCTAGCTCCCACGAGGCATAATTGTGATCGGTGTGGCCAATTGTACATACCTCTGTTATAGTTGAAGGTAACTCAAAAGGCTTATATTCTTCAGCCTGAATTGTAAATACTGATAATCTTCATTAGTTGGGTACCTCGTACCCTTTTGCACCTTCCGTCTTTTACTTGCTGAAACTTATATCTACCTCCTGAATCTCTCATTGCTTTTCACCATATGGGTAGATATTCATACCTTAAGGCTCCTTATCAAGAAGCTTACGCACATGCTCTGCTGAAAACTTCACATTTACTCATTATAAGCATCATGAAAAATTGAGTTCCTCTGACTCAACTCTTTCACAGCTATATCTCTTACCAACTGTCTTTTTGGATGTAGGCATTATCGTATTATGAATAACATAGAGTTTAGGAAATTGAGTTCTTACAACTGAGCTCTACCACACAATCTACAGTAAGAAGAAAGAGTGACAGTCTTAAATGTCCTGTAGCATCCTGCTTATAAGTGCAATGCACAACACACCAATAAACAAGACTCTACTAGACACGACTTGTAGACTCCATAGGACAGAACTGCTCTGATACCACTTTTGTCATGACCCAAACCGATGGTCCACAAAGGGCACCCGGTACCATTATTCAACCGAGTACCAACGTAACGTGTCTTTCTCATTACATCAACATGGATAAATGGGCCAGAAGGTCCGTATGACGTAACACGAATAAAACATGAGAGAACACTTAACATAAAATGACCCAACCTGATATACTGACTTATACATATGACGTACAGGCCTATAAGGCCAAAATAATCACCCGTACACTGAACATAAACGACAAGGCCATACAATCTTTCATATATATGACATATGTCTACAAGCCTCTAAGAGTTCATAAATGTCATAAGGCCGGGACAGGGCCCCGACATACCAATCGATACATGTCTAAATCATACCAACCAAATGAGAAACTCCGGAGAAAATGGAGTGCACCAACATCTTCTGCTGAGCTGATAACCTACTTGGAGGACTCTCAACCTGTCTATCGGCACCTGTGGGCATGAAACGCAGCATTCCTGGGCAAAAGGGATGTCAGTACAAATAATGTACTGAGTATGTAAGGAATGAAAATCAGTAAACAATATACATGAGAGAAACATGGAGTAAAAGACTCAACATGCATATCTGAATAGCTCTGTGAATCATTTAATATTATAATGTCATGCATATGCATATAAATGTCATACCATGCATGGGTATATGCATTCATAACTTCATCAAGCCTCTGAGGGCATCCCATCATATCATCTCGGCCANATTCATAACTTCATCAAGCCTCTGAGGGCAGCCCATCATATCATCTCGGCCACTGTGAGCAAATCATCAACGTATACCAGCTGATCAGGTGGTGGTGCGTATATAACGCTGTAACCTTTACNATCTCGGCCACTGTGAGCAAATCATCAACGTATACCAGCTGATCAGGTGGTGGTGCGTATATAACGTCGTAACCTTTTCCTATATCCCATATACATATATTATACATATATACACGTATATAACACCATCTGGTCATGGGTCAATGTAATGAACACAATGCATGATAAGTACGTCAATAAAATCTTTCAGAGTGTCATAAGACCATTATGCCTCTAATTAATTTCATGAAATAGACGTTATCAACTTACGTATTTTATGAAACCCATGAACGGATGATAGAATAATATGACACCTGGGAATTCAAGAACATAGGCATCTCTAATACGTCTATGAATAGAGTCATTTATGGAAGTTGTGCATTAGCTCGTTTTGTTCATGTCGTATAGATCATGCCAAAAGAAAGAAGGTATAGCCTTAACATACCTGAGCCGATTCTCTTGACAATTCCTATCACATACGTCAATTGCGACAATTGTAATGGCGGATCGAAGTAGGGACAATTCCGTATGATATTCTTGAGAAAGGTTGTACCGTGCTCTCTTAGAATTTCATCTCGCGCTGCTATTACATGATATAATCTCATGTAATTTTGCCGAAACTCCCCTTCCTCTTATTGTAGAGATGCAAACCTCATTTTGCCGAAACACCCTTCATCTCATTGTAGAGATGCAAGCCTCCTGCTTAAGTTATTTAGAGAGGTTTTTAAACCTTAATTTGTGTGGGCCTTACATAAGTGATGACTAAGCCACCATAAGAGTGCCATCTTGATTCATGAAATAAGACTCATCATTTTTGATTTAATCAAGCTTTGTGGCTTCCACGTTGAGGGGTGATATCCCTCTTAATATTATCCACCAAATATCTTAATTAATTTGTTAATGCCCCACTAATCCAATAATTAATCAATTACCCACATAATTAAGAATTATCTCAACTTACATAAAATACTACTCACTTTTAACATACCTCATACATCTTACTATCATAGTCATGTGGTACCATATATGGTACTAGTCCATAAATACCGGGTATTATAGCTCGGACCATATTGTATTCCAAATTGTCAAATTTCGACGAAACTCATTTTCTTTGATTCGTTTACCCTTTCACCTTCACGCATTTACTCATCATTTGTTTGAAATTGCATCATACGTATAATCTCCAAATAATCTTGTCCTTGAACTGATGTCAATTATCTTACGACAAATTCAACGTACAATACTACAGGGTGTAACATCGTCATAACAAATTGCTGCGGAGCTTAACATCGTCGTAATAAATTACTGCGGAGCATAACCTCGTCGTAGTAAATTACTGTAGAGCGTAACATCAACGTAATAATTCGAGGTGTAACACGTATATTAATCCATTTGTTGCTGGTTAATGTGGTAAAGTATGTGTTGCTACAAAAACCGTTTGCGGTGTCCACGCCAGTGGGCGTGTCCGTGACATTTAGGCGAGTGTATCGAGATTGCGATGTGAAGATTTATGATCAACTTACCATGGCCGATTTGAATGAATTAAAAATGGTAGAATGTAATGTCATTATGGGAATTGATTGGCTGGCCTAGTGTTATGCCATAGCAGGTTGTTGGAGGAAAGTATTTTGCTTTAACTTTCTTGGAGATCCCGTTATCGAATGGAATGACAATGTTGCAGAGCCATAAGGGAAGCTTATTTCTTACCTTAGGTCCCTAAAGATGATCACGGAAGGATGTTTCTATCATATGGTATGGGTACAAGATGCAGAAGCGAAGCATCCCACCCTTCAATCGATTTTGGTCGTTAGTGAATTTCCTGATGTGTTCTCAAATGAGCTCCCAGGCATTCCACCAGAGAGGGAGATTGAGTTTTCTATCGATGTTCCACTCGATATTCAGCCTATATCTATCCGTCCATACAGAATGGCTCCTGCGGAGTTTTAGGTTAATGGACTAGTTGAAGGAACTTCTTGATAAGCTCTTCATTTGACCCCCCCGTGGGAGACTAAGTGCTATTTGTTGGAAAGAATGATGGTTCATTAAGGATGTGTATTGATTATCGACAGCTAAATATGGTGACCATCAAGAGAAATAATTCACTTCCAAGGATCGATGATATTGTTTGATCAATTGCAAGGTGTCAAAGTATTTTTCGAAGATCGATCTAAGATCTAGATATCATCAGCTAAGGATTAAGGAAGAAGATGTTCTGAAGACATCCTTTCGGACCAGATATGTCCACTACAAATGTCTCGTTATGTCGCGTGGCCTAACCAACGCACCAACGGCCTTCATGGATTTTATGACTCGGGTGTTTAAGCAGTATTTGGATATTTTTGTGATCATGTTCATAGATAATATACTGGTATATTTTCGAATGGAGGCGGAGCATGGAGAGCATTTTTGAATGGTTTTACACATACTTCGAGATCACAATTTATACCAAAATTTCCAAGTATGAGTCCTGGTTGAACTCAATGGCCTTTCTTGGGCACATAGTGTCCAGTGAGGGTATATAAGTTGATAGTCAAAATGCTGAAGCAGTTAAGAATTGGCTAAGGCCTACAACCCATACCAAGGTACGCAACTTTCTTGGCTTGGCTGGTTACTACTGAAGGTTTGGTGAGCATTTCTCATCCATAATTGCTTATTTGGCGAAATTGATGCATAAGGAAGCGAACAAATGGTGGACTGATGGTTGTGAGGAGAGCTTCCAGGAGTTAAAGGATAGGTTAACCTTGGCTCCAGTATTAACTCTTCCTGAGGGACCCGAGGGATATGTCATATACTATGATTCCACATAGTGGGCTTAGGCAGCGTACTAATGCAACATGGGAAAGTGAATGCATATGATTCAAGGTAGCTGAGGAAACATGAGCAAAATTATCTGACCCGTGACTTAGAGCTAGTAGTTGTCATTTTTGCTCTAAAGATATGGCTCCACTATCTATACGGAGGTCATATTAACATATTCACCAATCATAAGAGCTTGCAGTGCATATTCAAGCAAAAAGAGTTGAATCTAAGGCAATGAAAGTGTCTCGATGTATTAAAGGACTCTGATGTTGATATTCTATACCAGCCCAGGAAGGCAAACATGGTGGATTATGCATTAAGTCGGATGTCTATGGGCATCCTGCGGTATGTGGAAGAATAGAAATTAGAGATGAATAAGTGTACAATTGCTTGACACCGGTAACGGAGGAATCACAGTTCTAAATACTGCCGAGTCCTTGTTAGTGGCCGAAGTAAAGGTGCGACAATTTGATGATCCAGCCTTGGCGAACATAAGAGGAAGCATCCCCTTTCAAAAGAAGCAAGAGTTCGGGCTATCCAAGGATGGGGCCCTTAAATACAAGGACCGGCTATGTGTACCTTATTTTAGAGGACTTGGAGAGAAGATCATGATAGATATTAACAAATCTAGGTATTCCATTCATCCGGTGTTAACCAAGATGTACCACGATCTTCGACAGTTATACTGGTTGAACAACATGAAGAGGTACATTGCTGGGTACATCACTCGTGTCCAAATTTCCAACAAGTTAAAATTGAACATCAAAAATCGGGAGGGTTACTGAGATACATGGAAATTGTGACCAAGAAATAGAAGCGATCAACATAGATTTCATTACCGGATTATCATGATCACGGCAACGGTTTGATTAAATCTGGATTATCGTGGATCGACTCACCATGTCAGCTCACTTTCTTCTAGCCAAAACTACTTTCTCTGCTGAAGAATATGCTATGTTGTATATTAAGGAAATAGTTCGACTTCACTGGGCCCCAGTTTCTATCATATCATATAGAGGTGCTCTGTTCACAACTAATTATCGGAAATCATTCCACAAAGGGTTAGTTATAAGGATCAACCTCAATGCAACTTTCCATCCAAAAAACCCATGGCCAAAATGCTCGAGGAAATGTTACGGCCAATGTTCTGGACTTCAAGAGTGATTAGGAGGATCGTATATCACTCATCAAATTTTCTTACAATAACAGCTACCATGCCAGCATTCGGGTGGCACCATATGAGTCCTTACACAGACGAACGTGCATATATATCCTATAGGACAGTTAAAAGTTGGTGAAACAAAGTTATCGGGCCCTGATTTGGTCCGACAAGCTGGGGAAACGGTGAAGGCAATTCAAAATTGATTATTGACCACTTAGAGCAGGAAAAGATCTTACTCAGATAGTCACCGGCAAAATTTGGATTTCACTGTAGGATACTAGGTGTTCTTGAAGGTTTCACTAATGAAAGTCGATGAGGTTTGGTAAAGGAGGCAAGCTCATCCCCTGATATATCAGACCATATCGAATCATATAGGAAGGTCGGTCAAGGGTCTTATAAGCTTGAGTTTCCCACAGAATTTGAGGCACTGTATTCGATATTTCATATATCAATGATCGACATGTGTTTAAGTGATCCATTGTGTATCACCCCTCTTAATGTTATTAAAGTTACATAAGATCTATCCTACGAAGAAGTTCTGGTGGACATTCTAGATTATCAAGTCCGAAAGCTGCGAACTAAAGAAGTGGCTTCAGGTAAAGTGCTTTGTAGGAACAATAGTAAGGAAGGAATGACGTGGGAACGAAACAACAAATGAAATCTACATACCCAGATTTTTCCAGGCTATGAGAGGTAACAATGAAGTAATCATGATGGGTTGTGATCCAACATTCGAGGATGACTATTCCAGAGGGGAGATGATGTTACATCTCACACCTTAATAAATCTTGGTAAGTTTGGTCTTAAATATGGCCAGTCAGCCAGCGACATATGTGAAGGGAAGAGAGGTTACACGATTCTACAAGCTTGCACCAGGTGTCCCATCTGGTGTCGTAACTAACGTGGGGTAGCCCATTTTACATGAGGACCCGACGAAGACTTCTATGTTGTTATAAAAACACAGTAAGGCTCATTCCCTCTCATCGTCTAGAAGTATCACCAATACTTATTCTCCAAAAATACTCTTAATTCCCCTTTCAGATTTCCAAACGAATAAAGGAGAAGTCGAAGATGAGTTTGAATCTTGCAGTATTTTGCGTGAAGGAGCCTGGAATCATCATTGTAATAGTTATTAACTAGTTGCATCGATTTTGGGGATTCATTGAAGGCNAATCATCCTAGAAGCATAGCTAGCACTTCAATAAGGTATATAGGGCAACTTTCTTTCTTGGCATGAGTTAGCGTAAGTTTCTTCTTCCTTCTAACAAATTCAAGCCAAAATTCACACTTTGAAAACTTTGCATTTAACTCATGCTGGTGCAGGGTTTGCAGAACTACCCTGAGATGATCATCATGGTCTTTTCAACTTTGTGAATATACAAGAATATTGTCAACGAACACTATCACAAAGGAATCGAGGAACGACTTGATAACTCGGTTCTAAGATCCAAGAAGGCTGCCGGAGCATTTGTTAGCCCAAAAGACATCACCAAAAATACAAACTGCCCATATCGGGTTCTAAAATCTATTTTCAGAATATCCTGCTCTCTGATTCTCAATTGGTGATACCCGGATCGTAAATCAATTTTGGACAAGTACCTGGCACCTTGCAATTGATCAAACAAGTCATCTATTTTAAATGCTGGTGAACATTTATTTTATATTGCTACCTTGTTGAGCTACCGATATTCAATACACATTCTCGGTGACCCTTCTTTCTTCCTTACAAAACGTACCAGTGCGCCCCAAGGTGACACACTTGGCCGTATGAAACCTTTCTCTAAAAAATATCTCAATTGTTCCTTTAGCTCATTAAATTCTGCTCGTACCATTCTGTGGGGTGGAATAGATATAGGTTGTGTGTCTGGCATAACATAAATTCCAAAATCAATCTCTCCGTCTTGTGGGATCCCAGGAAGCTCATCGGAAAAGAATCCCAGAAATTTATTCACAACAAACACAGACTCAAGTGTAGGTGCCTCAGCATCTATGTCGGTAACCTGGACCAAATGGTAAATACATCCCTTGTGGATCATCTTTGCAGTCTTAAGGTACGAAATAAACCTACCCTTCAGCACCACATCATCCCCCTTCCACTCAATGCATGTCTCATTTGGACATGCAAATCTAACGGTCCTGGTTCGGTAATCAAGCTTATGTTTTGCCAGTCCATTCCCATTATTACATCAAAATCGACCATCCCCAATTGAATGAGATCGGACATGGTGTCTCGACCACACAACATGATAACACAATCCCTATAAACCCGTGTGGCCAAAATAGACACACCAACTGGAATAGAGACAAAGAATGACTCACCAAGTTGTTCCGGTTCTATCCGAAATTCCATATCAATATAAGGAGTAACATATGAAAAAGTGGAACTAGGATCAATAAGAGCATACACATCGTAAGATTGGATAGTCAATATACCTTTAACAACATCTAGAGAAGCATCAGAATTTTGACGAAACCCTTATGTTTGAATTGGTCGGATCCTCCTGAACTATGTGCTCTACCCCTAGCTGAATCATGCCCTACGGGTGTTGGAGTGCCTCGAGCTGGAGGAAATATTGTGGATGTAGTAGCTGCAGAACTGGCTGGCTGTGCTCGGCCCCTACCCGCACCCTGGCGGGACGAATGACATTCCCTCTAAATGTGATCCCCCAATCCGCATCCGTAGCATATGGGTAAGTCCATGTAGCATATTCCTAAGTGCATCTTTCCACACATAGGGCATGGGGGCCTCCAATGCTGCTGGAATCTACCACCATGACGGCCCTACTGATAGGAGCCCCTGTTGCATTGATTGGGATTGAAATGACTCCATTGCTACTACTGACTGGGCCCTGCTAGTGGTGCACTAACCGAAGACTGGGCAAAGGACTGAGATGGCCCTGACGACCCTCCCTTGAATGTTAACCTGCCACCACCAGATAAATCACCAAAGTTGCCCCGTAGACCGGGCCTTATTGCTACCCCCTCGCTCCATCATGTTCTTTAATTTAAGGGTCTCAATTGCTTGAGCGAATGCCACCATTTTACCATAGTTCATATCAGAATTCAAGGCAGCTGTAGCGGCCTCATTAATTACCAATGGACTAAGGCCCTGCATAAACCGACGCACTCCAGCCTCCTAGCGGGAAACATCTAAATAGCATACTTGTATAGGTACGCAAATCTCAAATGGTAATCCCACACACTCAGGCTACCTTGCCTCAGGTTCTCAAACTCAGTAGCACGGGCCACCTTAATCTCGGCAGGCAAGAAATGTTCAATGAAGGCATCAGCAAACTCACCCCACTTCGCCGAAGGACTCCCTTCTTCACGGGACTCCTCCCATAGTTCAAACCAAACATATGCCATCTCTTTCAGGCGCTAGGAAGACAATTCCACTGCCTCTGTCACAACAGCATGCATAACTCTGAGAGTTTTGTGCATCTCATCAATGAAGTCCCGGGGGTCCTCCTATGGGTTAGTACCCGTAAACACTGGAGGATCCAACTGGAGAAACCTGTTCACCCTGGAACTAGCAGAATCCCCTGGCTGACTGGAAAAAGTGGGTGCAACATTTGATCTTTGGGCCTGGGAAGCCACTATCTGAGCCAATATTTGTATGGCTCCCCTAAGATCAACATTAGAAACACCAGAATCGGAAGCTGGAACTGGAGGTGGAACTAGTATATCAGTTGGAGGGACCGTTGAACCCTCAGTAGGTGTAGGGACATGTGCGGTCTGATAAGTTGTAGTAGAGTCAGGCATCGTAGTAATTGGAAGAATATTATGACTCCTTGGGTGCTCACCCGCATCATGAAATATAGAATAAACTACCACCTGTGGGGTGACCTTAGCTTTTTGGCCAGTTCTTGCCTTTTTCTTAGGTGCCATATACTGAAATTTAGAGAAAAGCACGAGTTAAAGAAGGAACAATCTTACAATCAGCTTTATCGCACGATCGAGAACATGAAAGAAGGGTATTATTCCTAAATGCCCATGTAGCATCCTAATTGTTGATGTGGTCGACAACACATCGATAAGAAGGACTCTACTAGGCACGGCTCTGAAACATCCTGTGACACTTTAAAACCTTAGGCTGTGATACAAAGTTTGTCACGCCCCAAAATTGGGGAGCGCGACCGGCGCTCAACTAAGTAAACTCGGCAGAGCAAGCCTGTTAGATTTTCTTCTACCCAAACTCACACATAAATGGAGATAATACATATTTTCATTAATTAAACAATAAGGTGATCATGTCTACAATACCAACTCATTACCAATAGTTTCATCATTTTAAAGTATCAAATTTCACACACATTTTTCATAGTCTGAAGTGGAACAATTAATACAACCACAACATAACATTGTTTGACCTTCCCAGCACCAATATACAACTCACACTATGTCTACAGAGCCTCTATAGATAAAGAAGAGTATTATGATAATANAGTATCAAATTTCACACACATTTTTCATAGTCTGAAGTGGAACAATTAATAAAACTACAACATAACATTGTTTGACCTTCCCATCACCAATATACAACTCACACTATGTCTACAGAGCCTCTATAGATAAAGAAGAGTATTATGATAATGCCGGCAACAAGGCCTAGGCTATACCTCAAACACAATACACAACCTTAGTCCATTTCGCGACCATTATGCGACCGCATAACCGTTTCGCAGGCACTTTGGTCGCATAATCATCCTTAAATTGTTTCGGAGGAAGGTTCTGCGGTGCACTATGCGACCGAAGAACCGTTGTGTGGTGCATTATGTGACCGCATAATAGATCTGTAAGCCGCATAGTGACCACAGACCTAGTTAGTTCATCTCCAGGTTTGGCACCCAAATTTCGCGGTCATTTTGCGGACCGCATGACCATTATGCGGTCGCATAGCATGTTCTAAAGCTTCATTGTTGGGGTTTTTAAACCCAACCCAATTCCGTTAAAACATATCCCATAGACTATTTTTGAAAACAAAACTGATATCTTTAGAGTGAGAGAGAGAGTCCTAAAGGGAGAAAGTGATCTTCATAAAAAGTTTCTCTTAAATTCTTGCTTAAAATTTGAAGATTATCAAGAGAAGCACCCTAGGTTTTTATCCTAAGTGGTAAGATTCTCTCACCAAGCTCTTAATTTCGAAATGTAAATAGAATGGGCAACTGGTAAGGTAGTTCATGGGGATGTGAGTGGGTTAGGGAAAGATGGAATCCTTCGAAAAGGGGGCTTAAAACATTGATACACGCAAAGTGTTTGATAAAATGCATAAGTGAGCTAGAATCATGATCGTTTTCCTAATTTTTGGTTCAATTTTGCTATATTGCTAAAATAGATTGAAGTTGCTAATATTCCGGAACATCTTAGAGTTTTAAGAAGCTCAATTGAGGTATGTTGTCTATAACCCCTTCTTCTTAGAATCGAATCCACAGTGTTCATGAAATTGGTGTAAATCCCATTATAGAATTGACTATTCCTAATGTGTTTGTGTTAAATGATGTATGTTCAATATTTATTCTA